>PNEQ01020063.1:0-41807 GCA_003012365.1 Medauroidea extradentata
ATACACCTCCCTTATAGACGCGCATAGCTTTATACACCTCTCTTATAGACGCGCATAGCTTTATACACCTCCCTTATAGACGCGCATAGCTTTATACACCTCCCTAATAGACGCGCATAGCTTTATACACCTCCCTTATAGACGCATATAGCATCATACACCTCCCTCATAGACGCGCATAGCTTTAAACACCTCCCTTATAGACGCGCATAGCTTTATACACCTCCCTTACAGACGCACATGGCATCATACACCTCCCTTATAGACGCGCATAGCTTTATACACCTCCCTTGTATGTATGAATGTGTGTATGTATGTATTCATGCATGCATGCACTTTAGAACCCATAGACCGATCTTCACCAAAATCAGTACGCATATATCTTACTAAGGTGACCTGCCGGTTTGGTATTTAGATTTTGAGGGGTAGCATATTTAAATAAAGTTGGCCAATTTTTTAAGTATAACTATTTGTTATATCTCAGTATCTTAGTATTTTACAAAAATTAAGGTAAGTAGGCTTCCCGCTCGTGCCTGAACTTCTTGTTTGGCTGTTCGGTTGATCTGATAGGAACAGAGGTATAAGTAGTCCTTTGCCAATGTTGAACGATAATGGTGTTCGTCAGAACAATACAAGTTTCGTTTTTATTTGGTTGTAATATATTACAGAATTCGTCTCTGATAGAGGAGAGGGGTTCCAACCCTCTTAAAATTAAAAAGGGGAAGTCCGGGGGTCGTTGCACGGGAAAGATTAATGTAAAATTGGGGTATTTTAACTGTGTTACTATTTATAATGCTATATATGCTAACACGATGATTTTTGACAAATCATTATCTTCATCAAATTGAATGATAACAATTTCATAGTCCTTGTGAAAATGTAACTGTTTAATAATTTTTTCCAGTACTTGAGGATAGTGATATACTTTATTTTCAATTTTATTCTGGTTGCAGGAGTGGAGTGATAAACTCTTCGAATCAATGAAAGAAGCTGGCGCTAGGGAGAGAGAACTTGCTATAGAACATGGAGAAGTCACCAAAGATGGCATCCCATATATTTCAGTTATTGTTGATGCAGGCTGGTCGGCTCACAGTCATGGCCATCGCTACATTGCAAAAAGTGGCGTAGCATGCATACTTGGGATGCGTACAAATAAATTGTTGGATGTAGGGGTCCGAAATAAATATTGTAGCAAGTGCGAGTATAGAAAGAAGAAGGGGCTGGGACCTCACCACACCAACTGCTTCAAAAATTGAGATGGTCCGTCGGCTACTATGCAAATGGTTATGATTGTTAAATCGTTTCAGAGGGGCATGCAGCTTCATGGCTTACAGTACCACACAGTTATTGGTGACGGAGATTCAAGTGTATTTTACAACTTGAATAGATCTGTTCCATACTCTAAGTATATCACCAAAGTTGAATGTGCCAACCACGTTGTTAAGAATTAAATAAAACGTCTTTATACTCTTCAAAAGGATTCAGCAGTAAGCTAGAAAACTTTTTCTGGCAAGATTAAAAGATTGATAAATGCTGTTCGGGGAGCTATCAGTCATAACTCTACAACTGCAGATGTTGCAGCATTGAAAGAAGACCTAATAAATGGGCCACTTCATGTATTCGGTAACCACACAGGTTGCAAGCCACAATTTTGTTCTAAATGTGGAGAAACAGCTGATCTTGGAGAAGAGCTGCAACATGCATACAAGAAGGCTAGAGCTTGCTTACAACCACTCATATGCAAAAGTTGTCAACTAATTAGTAACTAAGCAAGCAATACAGCAGAAAACTTCATGTCACTTGTTGCTAAATTTGTGTGGGAGGGGGGAGTGAACAAGGGAAAACGTGTATCGTACACTGTCAGAGCAAAAGATGCAGTAGCTCTTGATTTCCAACTGGGATCCTCTTGGCGATACACAACAATGAGATATATTGCTAAAAGAAGTCCTGTCTCTATCATGAAGAAGTCGTGTCAGCGAAGAAGACAGTTGGCTAGAACATCTTGTAGAAAATCTCTGTTGAAAAATAAACGGGAAATTAAATCACACAGAGAATCTGCTATATCCTTGGACTCGTCCATTGGTGAAAGGAAAAAATCAAAGAAGACACATGAAGGTTTCAAGATTATGGCAATCTACGTAACCAATTGGACATTGATGACAATTAAATGAAAGATTTAAAAAACGAAAAACTGAAAGAGCTGAATTTAAGTAACGAAGAGAGAAAATCGCTGGAGATAAATACAAGAGGACAAACGGAAAATTAAAAATGGTTCTCTGCTCGAAAGGATAGGTTAACTGCTTCACACTTCGAACATGTGTGCAACTACAAAAAGAGGTCAAAATGGACTTCAGCAGTAAAAAAAGTTGCTGTACGAAAGATGTCGTTCCCGAGCGATGGAATATGGACGCAATCACGAACACATTGCAATAAAGAGTTTCGAGGAAAATAAACTGGCCTAGTTGTCAATCCCTGTGGATTGTTTGTCCACAATACTTATGGGTTTTTGGGTGCTACGCCTGATCGGGTAATCGGAGACGACGCAATACTTGAAATCAAGTGCCTGGAATCTGCCAAATTTAAGAATTATTGCATAGATCCAAAAACGAAAAAGTTGAAACTGAACCACAATTACAACTTCCAGATACAGGGACAACTCCAAACCACTGAGAGAAGAAGGTGTTACTTTATAGTTCGGACATATAAAGACCTATGTATAAAAGAAATAGAGAGAAACGATGACTTCTGGAAGACGAAAATGTTTCAAAAGTTGAGGTTTTGTTATAAAGAAGTAATTCTTCCAGAGTTGATCGACCCTAGAATGATTTGATCATTGGCGATTCGGGAACCTGATAAATATAAAATACATAATTAACTTTTTACGTTGTCGGGAAATCTCCTTCATTAGTGTAGTAACGTGGCAGTCACTCACTACACTTTCGCTACGAAACCAGTCACTTTTATTCAGTGGTAACATGAAGTTTCGTAACACACAAGGAAACATGCTAAACTTTATGATCATCGATCAGTTTATCAGAGATGGTGGGGAGGGGGGTATAATAGATACCAATGAATACTTACTCACAGGACATGTGTGTGATGGACTTATTCGATTGTACTCGTTGGAAGCGTTTTTCATCTTCGAATGCCCATCTGTGTATACTGAGCCGTGAGAGTGTAAATAGTTATATGTTCAAGGGTTAGTCTTCTCTAACTGACGTATCACATAAATAATTACAATAAGAAGATTACACATTTCTTAAGGTGTATATACAATATAATTTTCAACATTTTGCAAGACACCAAATTCGGTTGTGGAAAGTGTTTTAAAAGACGTAATTACTGTTACAGTATTGAATAGCTGTTCATTAATTTTCACTTTGTTAATGTACAAATATCTCATATGTTATAACTGAACCTTGTGTCTAGTATGTAGCTCCGGAACTGAACTACACACAAATATGTCGGGATAGTGTAGACACATGTGCATGTAAATATTATAGACGAGGGTCGATAATTTTGAAAATGGTAAAAAGTGAAAAAAAAAAAATGTATATAGTAGGATTAAACCCGTTAAAAAAGGACGAGAATATAACAAAAATGAAAGGAAAAATAATTTACGGGCTATCTGAGGTCGGGAAGTGGAAGGGGGTGAGTTGTAAAGGGTAAAAAACGGTGTATCTCGATTTCCGGCAAAACTACAAGTCCTATGGAAAAAAAATTAAATGACAACGTTGTAGGTAATAAAGAGCCCTACAACTTTTGTAATTACACTTTTTTCACATAACCTCAAAATTTATGTGAAAAATTCAAATAATAAGTTTTTTGGTTTTTTATTTTTATCTTATGCAAAAAAAATTCACGAAATTTGGTGAAAACGTACATTTCTATGTCCTAAAGACACTGAAATTTTTTTGATTTTAAATATTTTTTTTTACTTTATTTTGACTTAATATCGAAAAAACACCCTAATTTTCAATCGGAAATTCTCGCGTCAAAATATCAGTTTTTTTTTTTTAAGTCGGGGAGTTTTTTGTTCGTTGAAATCTCTTCTTTCTGATTATGTAATAAATATATACATTACTATGGTAAATCTTCTCAGAAAATGCAAAGAAAAGAAAAAAACTAGAATCCGAAATTGTTTTTAATCACTATGTACAATTTTGAGCTATTTAGTAAAATTTACACTTTAATTACTTGAAAACGTAAGATTCTATGTTACAATGCTAAAACAAAAAAAAATCGAAATATACTACTATAATTAACAACCAAATAAGTTAATATTTAATAAGATATCTACAATATTTTGATAAAGTTGTAGAATATTCTTTAAATTATGTGCATAGATGCCTATTTATTGCTATTATAAGATAACTTATATACCTGAGTTACCTAGGGATAATTTTATCCAATGAAAAGGTATTTCATAGAGAAGTGGGGAAGGAGCTAGGCGGGTCTAGGTCGTTCTACCTGTTATTTCGTAGCAGCTGTAAAAACCGTTAGCCAGTATTCGAGATACAGAGCAGTAAACAACATCGTTCATAAAAATACACGTGCAGGCTGAGTTACGTCAAGAAAACTGTGACAAATTTACTTTAAAACACACTTTTGGAATCTACATAGCAAGGTAAATACTAATTATATATAACCTTACATGTTAAGGACTTATTTTTCTGTTTCCGACAAAAGTATTTGACATATTCAAAATCTGTAAATTGCCTTGAATTCATCTAACTCATGGCAATGTTCCTGTAAGGCGACTTTAAAAAACATTACGTTTTAGACATTATTTTTTAAATATTACTATATCAGATAATTTTAATGTCATGCAAACTAATTACTTACATAATAAATATTGTATTACGATGTCAAATGCCGTTTCCCGCTTTAAAATCCGTTAATGGGTGGCCGAGTTATTTCTGTAGAAAAATTTGCTCATTTTGGTGCTGCCTCGTGGTGGAGACATTTAGAATTAAAATGGGGACATTTAGCCTTTAGCTAAAATCAAACAGTTTTTAGAATTAATTAATGTAATATATTTAGCTTACATTCCTAAGGGAATTGTAGGCTAATGAGATCACCTTCCATTCTGTGTGTCTGTGTGTGTGTGTGTGAGTGAGTGTACTGACATTGATGACATTCTGAAAATTATTTATTTAGACATCTGGTGTGACCAAGAAACGTTTAAATATCCACCAGGTAATAAATGTGTTTGGCAGTACAGTCTGTTTCTGTTTGTACATATCTGCACAGTAAATAAATATTTTTAAAATTATTGTTTCAAGTTCTTAAATTTTATAATAAAGAAACATACTTTATTCAAATGTTAGCAACATTAAATAGTATTTGATTTAATTAATACCCTTGCAAAAATAACTGGCAGTTTGTGGTGTAGTTGTAATGTGATATTACGGGTGCAGCACAAACCACTGCTGAGAGCATCCGATTCGAAAGTTGTCAAATCGAATAATACAAAACAATTAAATAGCTTGTCACTTACTATGATAACTTTAATATTAACTATTCTCCAACGCTTAATATGATTAACAAACCTAACGTTAGTCGTCCCCGGCTCTAAAAAGTTAGTAAATGAGGCTACAATAAATTAAACATTTAATTCTTCTTGTATTAAGGTATGCAAAAGTGTTTTCATAACAAAATGTAGAGCTTCTAAATTATTTGGCGAACTAAATACTCGCCAGGATGGAGGTAGAGGCTCACTGTTGTTTGGAGGTATTGGTACTTTTGGTAGGGCGTGTATAGGTGTGTCGGTTTGTTTCTCTCGCACATTCTCTCTCATTCCTCATTTATAGGGTCCGTTATACATTATACAAATATGTTACTGTGAACAGCGTTTTGTGACTTCGGAATGCTCTGCTAAAAGGAAAAGATGGCTGAGACATAATTGTTACGTGTGGTAAGTAGCGTTGTATGGAACACTTGTTTCCTTGTAGCAGGTGCATGAATCACACCACTGCGACGAAGTCAATGTGCAGTTTGTATGTACGTAGTGAGTGGAAGGATTGATCATATGTAAGTATATGTGTTATAGCGCAGCCTGCCAAGTGCTATATGTGTCCTGTTGTGCGAGAAAGTACTGTTATATTAGTAAATTAATCCACGTACGATCATTGCTAAAATAAACAATAATAAAACATACTACGGACAAGGATGTTATGTCATTACTAAGACACCATGCTCGTTAAATGCTCTGTGTCTAAGCCCTCCAACGAAGCCAAATACAAGCCTTTTTACGTATCAAATACGACATGACTTATATAAAATACATACATTAATTTTTTTCGGTATTTCCTAAATTCAGGTTAATATTTTTTTTTTTGCATTGCTGTTAACTTTTTTAATTTATATTAACAGTTACTGAGTAATTTAAATTTATTGACGACGTATCAGAAAGTTCACTTTCAATTGCAGCTATTCTTTCTTGTTACTTCAGCTTGAGCCGACCCTAGTTGCACTACAGTTTATTTTCTTAGCAGGACAGTATCTGCTGAGCTTTACATTCCTCTGTCAGTTGTTCTGTCGTATCTCCGTCTACATGCCACGTGCTGCTGCCGTTGCAGTGCGTGATTTCTGTGTTTCACCGCGTGATTTCTATGCAGTTTAGCGATTCTGTTCACGTGATTGTCGCATGCTACTGTGCTTCAGTGCGCACTTTGCCGTTGTTGGTACTGTTGCTAACTATTTTCGATGCTCTTTTGTTCAACGTTAATGCAGCTTCTTCTGTTGCTTTTCTTAACACTTTGCCGTCAACCACCGTATCGTCAAGATGAGTGTGATTGATGTTCCTGCCTTTTTTGCAGATCTTGGCACTTGAGTTGCCATAATTTACTTTATATAATGGCCTATTCACATTTTGGCCTATTCACATGATGGACTATTTACGAGCTGGTCTATAGTCTCAACTACAGATGTCCAGTCATTTTGGCCTATTTTGGGGCCTTTTTTTGGTTTCACCGCTGTAACTGGGAAATACGAAGTCATCCCAGCGAGCTGTATTCTTCTACTGCGGGACTTTGAAAAGATAAAAAGCATCTAAATTTGTATATTTAATCTATAAATTAACAGCTGTCACACTTAACTTATTTAATGTATAATTTTGTAGGTTTTAATTATTAATTTGAATTTACTGACAATTTAGAATTTTATAAAGCTTATCAGTTGCAGCCAATTTACTTGTAATTTTGTTTTTATTTATTTTTTACGTCACTGATTCGGACGTACGGTATTTATTTAGCCTACAGTATAAGAATTTATTGTTTTGATATTATTAATATAAAAGTAATAATAGTGTAATCTATTTATTATCTTTTAACTTTGCCTGCAAGATTTGGGCTTTGATATTTTCAGTACAATTGCAGTACTATTCATCGATGTCAATAGTATTGTGAAATTTATTTGAAAAGAAAACTAAACAAAAGAAAATATTTAATATTACAATGAAAATTAATTAATCTGTTTGAGCAACCACTAATTTTATAGTTCTCATTTCATATATTTTCCTTTGGTGTATATTGTTTATTATGGTGAGTGAGCCTATTTGTTTATTTAAATAATAAGTTGTTTGCCCGTTGTGTATGGTAGCCCAGTATTTATTTAATCGTGCATTGCTTCCACTTTGTTATTGTTTGTTTACAACAGTTTCCTCTGGTTTTTGTGTGTTTGTTAATATGCCACCTTCTATTCTCTTCTATGTTTTTATTGGTGGGCATTTTTGTGTTTATTTGTCAGGGACTGTTGTCTTTGCTTCCCGGTTATTTGCTATTTTAAAATGATCCATTAACCTACCATACTTTACTGGCGCATTTTTCAGACTGCCGCTAGCCAGTAAGAAGGTGGAACTCAGATAGAATCATGCACTGCACTTTGCTACACACTCGCCACTTCCACCTATAGATAACTATATTGTCTCCGCTTACAGTCCTGTAGTAAACATGTATCTTGCAAGGTAGTTCAGTACTGGGCTCGCCGTGGCGATACGGCATTTATGCGCTCTCCAAGGTCGCCCGTACTGCTCCGTAGATTCTGAACCTCTAGCGTGCAGATAGGCGACACCCTTAAGTAGTACTTCCACTTTAACGGTGAACATCCTATGTTATACAGGTATCCGGAAACCACACACTGGCAGTAATCACATACGAACAATGTAGCATGTTTTGTCGTCTTATTAAATATGGTTAGACATCGCGAAAATGTTTCGTGCCATCATAGCCTTAAAAACACTGCTGTTTCTTGCGACATGTATAACTGGTTGATGTATGTATGATATACCGTAGCTCTCTGCAAACCAATAGCTGGCATAAAAAATTACAATATCAGGATTCTTATTGGCTTAGTCAAATAGGGTGACAGCACCTAGTACAAGCTAAATACAGTAATATTTTGGTAAGCTGAACGTACGTCGTCACCCAGTAATCAGTCAACTTTTCCCGCTATGTACCATCGTCTCTAAATATGATACATATTTGTAATAGTTAGTGTTGCTATGAGTTCTGCGATGTTCTTTGCGCAGCGTACAATACGTGCAATCAGGTAATATTTTCTACGTTCTAGGCCCTGTATCGGTTTAGCTACAGTTTGAGAGCCCTTTTAAGCAAAGTGTTCCTATCTCGAGGTTTTTTAGAATATCATTTGTAAAATCTAAAACATCAGACATCGTAAACCTTCACGAAGATGTGTTAAAAATAGTATTTACTATGTAACCAATTTATAAAGCAAATTATAAACATACGTGTGATGGTTTTACATTTTCCTTTCTGTATTTGAAGGAACAGCGTAGACAGAGATTCTCAGTGTTAAAGAAAAACGATGGTTCTTACTCAGTTGCGCAGAGGGGACTTATTTTATCCATGAGGTGCTTATTGATACATAAACTATCGTCAAACTTCATCAATCTCCGACGATAAAAGTGTTGCATGTGTAGAAAGTGGGTCAACTTTCCGTTATTTTTATTATTTTAGAACGTGTTGCATATTTCAAAGATACAGATAACGCAAAACAAGATTGTAATATTATTTCACATTACTACAAACATGTTGCTCAGTTGCCGTTTCAAACATCAATATGTTTATTTCATTTCTCTTATTTAATATTCGTTAAAATATTAAGAGTCATATAAGTCTCCCGCTTGAATTTGTATAAGCATATCTACTCACACAGTTTGTTGACCGTATTCCGCCCAACCCTGTATGGAAGAGCGGACAAATAATTCTATAGGAAACTTGTGGCTGTACGTCAGTAGGAAGTTACTACTCAAAATAAAAAAAAACAAAAGTAGTACATTGTTCAACTTAGGCTAAATTTAATCACGCCGCGGTTTCGCTCGCGTAATAGAAAAAACGGAGTTTTGGCAGTATGACATGAATTCCTTGTGCAATAAACCAGTAAGCAGAAACTAGCATAAACAATGACGTACTTCCTATACAGTTTTCGTCCATTATTTCACCCTTTAGGTAATGAATATTGAAATTATTACTTCTTAACGCTCACATACATTACACGAGGGTCTCATGTGCTAAATGTCATGCTTCTAGACACAACAATGTAAGCAGTGCATTGTCTGTCAGTCTGTGCTAAGAGTTTTACTAAGTACACTGTAACGTTAGTTTACTATTACAAATTCTCCATTAGTTACTGACTAGAGCATTCAGTTCTAAACCTACCAAATCAAAAATTGTAAAATAATGCAATCGTTCGAAATAATATATCATTGTAGTTTATAGAAACTGATAATTTACTAAGTTGTCCTACCTATAGAGATTTTTAAATTTTAATATGGTTATAATACGTCCTTCATGAAAGTAAGCGATTGTGACAGCATATACTCTTGGCTAAGCCGTCACGCCCCAACTAACATCACTCATACCTGGAGTTTCAGGAAAATCAGGCGAGCGAGCTCTAAGGGCGATGAAGAACACAACATAAGTCAAGAAATAAAGAATCTTTACGGGCTCTTAGGTAAATACCAACATTTTCAAACGAACCTGATTAGGTTTTTTTTAGATGCTGTTTAGTTAAATTTGGGGTATTCTAAGATTGTAATTGGCACGTATTAAGGAAATGGTAAAGAAGACAATAAGTTTTCTTTTGGTCCCGTGACGTCACAAATAGAAGAATATCCTCGATTCTTACTTAATTTTCTTGTTGAACCATAGCAACTAGCCTATCTACAGGATATGTATATTTCTGCTTGAACAAACAAGCCATGGTAGAAAGTCGACCAGTTAAAATAGTATTCTATAGGAACACAACAACTGCGTATTATTTCATTCAGAACAGTGTGTAATGACTCGGCACGGTCGAGGAATGCAATGCAGAGTCTTTGCCACTTTCTACTTTCTTGTTTGCCTCCACGAGCGTTCAAGTATTATAGTACTGCATGCCTGGAGCGTGAATATGTTAAACGACTGACAGCGCTTTATACCCAGCCATTTATATTTACACTTTATGACCAGCGTGCGGCGTACACATATAGTGCCAAGTCCTTCAACCAGTGTCTAGAGAAAGTCGGTACTACACGACAACGAAAGTATGCGCATGTGCCAGTTCTCCGTGTGCTGCAGGTGTGAGATATTGCTACACCACATACGCCTAAAAGTTATACAGTATTTTCCTAACCTTTCAAAAGAAATCATAACTATCTTGAACTAACATTAAGGAGGAGTGTTTGATAATTTCATTGTATTTTCAGTTTTTAAACAGTAACATTAAATCAGATCGTGTAATAACACATTTCTCTTCGCAGACCTTAGGATATAATCTTGGTAAACTGCATGACAAAGTAATAATGGAATGTTTCGCTTATTTGTGATGCAGACTTGTTGCAAGAGAAATTTTTAAAGTTAACCAATAATTCTCTGCAATGGTTGTGCGTGACAAATTGATTAAATATTCCATTATTTATGTAAAGCAGTTTACCAAGAAAATATCATATGCTTTGTCGAAGAGAACATTTTGATAATACAATTCGAATTAATGTAATGGCTCAAAATCTAAAAGTAATATAAAATAGTCTAACCGACTTCTCCTTAACTGCCACAGTGAAGAAATGAAATGTTTGTAGGGACCTGCACAGAATTGTGCGCTTTGTAGTACGGGCCATTCTTTAGGCCTGTACACCAATAGAACTCAGATGCTTCGTATACATTGTTCTTAATGTTTGACTAAATTCCTTTTCTGAATTCTTATAATAACTTCAATTGAGATTTAAAACCAGAATTTTGTAGTAATGATGTGAGTCGTGAACATTATATCACTGTTTACAAACAAATTTCCGTATATAAAGACGAAAAAAATATATTTGTAGTGTCGGTAGTTATGTTACGTAAAGAACGACTGCAGAATTCCCAAAAACTATTACACCTACAAGACACACGTTGTTGAGAATACCAAGAGCCTCGCTTGGAGAACAAGCTAGCGGCGACGACAGTGCAATTACGTCAGTAGTGGCACAAGACAAGGGCCTCAGATATTCTCCCCATCTACACTGAAGTGAAGCAATACAACACAATGTATTAGGGGAGCCGTGGCCTGTCTTCTTCAAGCCTTCCAGCAGTCACCATCTTGCCAGGATGGTCCTGGGTCGACACCCAAGACATTCCGCCGTCCGTCGTTAACCGGACCTTTCATTATCAGCCACCGGCATCATGCTAACGGCGAGGTCTAAGGTGATCAAAGGGCCAATCATAAAGTAGAATATACTCTTAATTATATAAACAGTCGCTCCCCTCCTACCTTAATTATGTATTACAACAGTGTAGTTTTCTGTAATTTAAACTATGTAGAGTAAAGCCACCTTATTTAGATAACGTATTTTACTAAACCCTAACTCTCACCAAAAGCATTATCCCTTAACTAGTTTCAGTACAAGTGCCTACCTCTGATTACAGCCACCCCTTCATAAACTCTTGTGTAAAACTGTTAAAATAATTTTCTTTGTAACGGCGTGTACTTGCTACATGAGAAAAACTATGTAGTATAATTTAAGCTTTGTAAAATCCGACGGCCCTGAGTTCAGAAGGAAACAAGAATTTTATTTCTATTCACAGCATATTGGCAACCCTGCTTGTGTACTTCGCATGTGCGCGGAAACTATTCATTGCTCATGCGCGTGAACATAGGTTACGTTCAAATAAGAGGACGGGTTCTATGTGTCATGTCATGTGCGGAATTCTGGCTAGAACGAGCATAGTACATACTGCCTCAGAGTTACTTGTACTGAACTAGGTACGTAGTTGTATGTAGAAAGCGTGTAAGATAAGGACCTGATGTGGTCGTGTCTATGCGCAGGTCCACCCTGCGTGGAGAGAGCTGGCCCCGCTCACGTGCGCAGGAGAGTTGCGCAGTGCAGAGACAGGACTCGTCTGTGTGGCCAGGACCTCAGTGGCAGCCGTGTCGCGCTAGTGTGAGTGTGTGTGGGTGTGCGCCTAAGTCTGTAAGTGCGAGTGTATGTGCTACAGCTGAGGAACTATCGCCCCAGACACAAGGTACTTCCCTACATTGTATGCAGCTCCAGTATTTATATTTCTTAAGTAGCTTTGATCGCGAACAAGTTCGCGTCTCTTTGAATTGTACAAACGTTCAAGCCAACTATTGCAAATTAGGTAAATGCTAACAATATTAAATTATAATTTATATACCGTTTTGAATTAAGACTATAAAATTTTATAGGTTTTCGACAAAAATCTTCGGAACTTCAAATTTCACTATGTAAAATACTGTTACAAATTGAAAAATATAGCAAAAAAATTATTAATTTAATTTTCTAAAAAAAACATTCTTGAACATTCTGAATGGAACAAAATAATGATAACGATCATGTACATTTTGAAAAAAAAAAAATAGATTTTTTTTATGGTACACCGTTCTACCTGCAAACAATTTTGCCTCCTTCTCTCTTATAGGTTTTTTTTTGACAGAAATCTTCACCGGCGCACACAACAGCTCACAAAAACTTTCATCGCCATAGGAAGAATGGGATGCGAATTCACATGTTACATGCATACATTCATTACATAATACATGGATCTATCATATATAGATTCTCGATATTTATATTTCCCAGTGAACAAACCCTGTCCTAACACCTGGAAAACGTACCTTCAGTCTTACCAAGGAGACCTGGGCTATATTCCCAGCGGCGTCGGTCCATATGTAAGAACCGTGTCGGACGATGCCACTGGTCAGCGGGTTTTACCTGGGAACTTCCGTTTCCCCCGCCCTTTCATTCCAGCGCTGCTCCATACTCGCATCATGTCATCTTTCACCAGCGCTAAAGACCTGGATGTCAAGTGAGACCGAAATCTCTTTTCTTCTTGAAAACTTAGTACGTTAACTGCCAGGTTTTGAGGTGTTACTAAATAAATCCTTAAGATGACTTACCTACAATGCTAAACAATAAACTATGCCAATTTTGCAAGCGTTTAGTATGATTCCGTGACACTTTAAATTGACATACCGATAGCCCAGTTGAAAAGCGAAACATCTAAAACTTCCCAGTGTTTAGTGAAATACATAAAGAAAGGTATCCGTTCAGCTGAAAAATCTGTTAATCAACATATTTGGCTAGTTTTAATTTGAAGCAAGCTACAATTAAAGGTGTTTAAAATGTTTGTGTCCTGCCTTTGCTGCAGCCTAGTAGAGTGCACTTCTGTCTATTAGTTGGTGAGTCAAACAAAAAATGCAATTTTTTTAATTGTTTCCCTTTTTTACTGGGCCATTGACATATCACAAGACTGATACTTTTTTCCTCGGAAGAATGTTAAATAAGTCGCAGGATGCCACCAATAAAAGAAAATTAATAAAAAAAAATAATGAGTGACTAAAATGGAAGCCATAATTAGCAACAACGTATATTATAAAATAGAACATAAAATTATTTTGTGAACAGCTAATTATCACTTCAACTATTTTTTTTACCTTAACTCGTTATTTTTTCTTATGATTAGTTACAACAAATTTTCTGCTACTTATATACACTATTTCTAGGAACCCTTGCTTTTCGCGAAAATAATTTTGCCTCACTTTGTTTCGTGCCTTTCGTGCACGTCTGCAGTTATGCTTCGTGGTAAGTGATTGGATATTTTAACTGTCGTGAGTCTTGGAATTCTACCCGGCAAATCACAGACGTGCGGTGTTGCAGGGAAGTTTATGTAATTGGCGCAGTGAAATGAGATACAGCTCTTCACATAGAAACGCTGCCAATAACCATGAACTAGAATTGCAGATGTGCACGTGAGCGACTGAAACAAACTGGTGCAAAATTCTTTTAGCGAAAAACAGGGTCCTTAACTATTTCGAAATGACGCATGTCTAAAATAGTGTTTCATTTTGTCGCACACAGCAAATACAAATACCGTCCGTATATTGCGTCACTGCATCATGCTGAGTCGTAACAAACTGTCAATGTTCGTACGTCCAGTTTACGTTCATCTCCAATGTCCTGCAACTGTAATCATGCTATGTTGTTGACTGCACATATATTCGTTAACGTCATACATGTTTCTGTTTAGTGACAATTAGGCAGTTCTCCTAGAGATAACTGCTTGTCTTATCATCTATCCACGGTTCTCAGAATACATATAATAAGTTCGCCGTATTCCCATTGATTACAATAAAAATAATTAATTTTAATAACCGTGGTGATGCCCCAAATATTTCTTCACAAGTGTATTGCGTATTAAAATCCTTATGAGTATTTTTAACATCTATTGGTTTTAGCTTGTTTGAGTTTTTTACAAACTTATAAATTAATAAGATCTGAGGCTTATCAATTGTTATTCAAAATAATACGTGTGCTATTTTTCAATCATTTAGACGTACCACCATATTTTCATCAATGTTTTACCGCAAAATTTAACTCATGAAGTTTAACAAAATTTTTGTGCAGGACTAAGAACAGGTAGTAGTTTCTCAAACTTATTGATGTGGTTGCAACGACCCTGCAGTCGGAAATATTTTTGTAGTAATATTAACATCCTAGGGGGGGGGATGGAGTACAGAAAAAGTACAAACAATAAAGAATTTAGAAAGTGCACAAATATCTTTCTCAGGCCTCATCGATGCCTAAAACATAATGTAAAACCTGCAGTGTGGAATGTTGTGTATTTGCACTAAAATCACTGAGATATTATTGTTGTATGAGACATAAGAAATTAACGACGGAACTACAGTTTGGTTGTTGTCTTGTATGAAGAATAAAATATATATTAATAACAATAGTTTATATTGTATAAGAAACATATTAATCTGAAAAGACACATAAAGTTATGTAGACACGCAAGTATGCTATGTATGAGCAATCGCACTTGTAATGGCAATACAATTATGTTGCTGCCACTGTTTTAAAAAGAAACGTGGTCCTTACAGCAATCTGCAAGAATAACTATTTTTCCCTTAAAGTTCAAAAAGATGGAAGTGTTATTTTGCAATCAAGTAGGGGTGCTTATCAAGTTTACCTTCAAGCGCATGTATTTCCTAATAAACTTGTGATATATTCACAAAAAACTAGAGCTTGTGTTAAGACATGCTAAGCTCTCCCAGCCCACATATGTCTGTTTTTCACAACATGTGTCGTCACTGCACAATTGTCATGATTCTTCACATATCCATACAACGTGTAGATACACACTACTAATCATTTACAGCATGCGAATATAATTTTTCTTCGGTTTTTCTACTTAGGAAGATTCAAATATCCTCGCACAGTTTTATGTAGCAAAGCTGGGAGAATTTAAATGGTCAGTGTTTCACTATTTTATTTTAGCCACAGCAATTCGTTATGAAACACTTGTGACTATGGAACATATATTAGCTTTATGATATATATGACACTAGCAGTCCGGCACGGCTTTGCTCGCGATTATTATTCATAACTCATAATATTTACTTTAATTGAAAAACCTCTTTGTACACCAGATTGGTACTCCCGTCATCAAGTGTTAGAATGGCAAAGTTGCAAGTTGAGCTAACCCTGCAGCAGAATAAGTAGCTATAGCTGTCCACGCGAAAAACAGTCTTAAAAGTTTGTCCCTGCCACTAACAGCGACTTCACCTGGGCCTTATTTATATCACTGGAAAGTTGACGTTGTTAGGTAATTACAGACTTTTAAATTTTAGAGGTTAATCGAATGAATAACATCTGATTTACCCTGTGCTAAACCATTGGTAACGGTGCCCTCAATTACATATTTTCATAATATTCACTAGAAGTTTAATGTCATTAGAAAGTTTTGGTGGAAAAAGATTTTGCCGAAACGTATTTGGTGCCCCAATCTTGAGAATAGTGAAACCCTTGAAAAGGGTGAAAAGAGGTGAAATGTGTTTTCATTAATTAATCGTCTATATATCTTGAGCCCAGCGGGCTATTGTCGTGTTTTCACGTCCACGAGACTCAAATGAAGTTTTCAAAAAACTTGTTTTTTTTTTTTGTAACTGGATATTTGCATAAGCATCAATCAAAACCAAAGACCAATTCGATATCTCGATTGATTCGTTAGATTTGGAGGAATAATCGAAAACACGTTTAAAGTATTTTCACCCCCTTAATTATCAAATTCCGAATCATCTTTGTATCCTATGTTAGTCATTTGTATACGTAACCAATTAAAGTAAAAATCACGACGGTAGCCAGTTGTGTTTCAGTGATATAGACGATTCATAAAAAACACATTTTACCCCTTTTGACTGTTGGGGGTAGAATTTTAAAAAAATCTTAATACAACAATTTGGGTATTTACTTAAGAAACACTTTGAAGTGATTACCAAGTCTTTATCCCGAAGGTTCCAGTAGATATCGACAGTTAATCGGAAACACATTTAAGGTATTTCTTAACTGTTGAATTTCGAAAAAAAAAAAAAAACTTAAAATAGGCTTATACGATTTTTATGTGTGTCCTATTAAAGTAAAAATCACGATGATGGGCCGTCGGGTTCGAGCTCTATCGACGTTTCTTCGGAAATACATTTCACCTCTTTGCACCCCCTTGGAGGTCGAATTTCGAAAAATATCTTCTTAGTGCTCGCCAAAGACCTGGAGGGAAATCACACAAAACATCTTGTTTGACCGCTATACAAGAGGCTGGCCACTCTACCTAGGTACCTTAAATTAAGATAAGAAGTGTTCTTCGTGAGATTTCATGATAGTTAAAATACGTCGAACGATCCTACCCGCAGTCTTATCTGCTGCCAGACAATAACGACACTATGTCACTTCTCTGCAGATTATAACACGTAAATGTCGCACAGGTCTATGCATTAAGTCTGTATTTATTTACACGTATGTTGCTATGAAGGTCGACTTTGTGAGGTGTTGTTGGCATATATGTTACGTAACCGTCTAGTTGTGCGGCACACGAAGCTATACAAGTGCCCTCCACACCATGTGTTCTCTCTCTATGCTTGTGACCAGGAACAATGCAAGCTACACTAACCTAGCAGTCAGCGTGTTTTATAACGCATTTGTTGCTAGCTTTAGAACAGAAGTATATATTTTCTTCACTTTAGTGCAAAAGAATTCGGAATGCTTTAAAAAACTGATGACTCGAAACCAGTCATAAGATTGACAATTATAAGTAGGCATTTTATAAAATAATGTGCCGTTTGGTTAAAAAAATATTTTCGTTCATCTTTTATTATTTTCAAAAGAAAATTGGCATACTTTGGGTGAAGAAAACCTTTAAAAAACCGTGACTTTTATAGCTACCAACAAATTAGGTGCACATTATGATATACTTGTGACAAACCAATGGAGGGATTCTTCGATATTAAAGTTAAATTGCTGCAAAATATACATTTTCAAAATACTGCAATTGTAACGTACGTTGCCATAAAAGAGACTGACGTGAAGTGTAATCCCAGTTGAACGGCCTGCACATAAAGGTCACTACGGCATGAGATGAGCCACGAGAATATGCCTTCGTATTTGCTCGCTGAAACACAGTGGTCACGCTCCTTTAGTTTTGATTCCGTATACAGAATGAGTCGGGAGGAAAGGTACATGCTTTGAGGGGTGATAGTACTGGTGATTCTGAACAAAATGTTTATAATAAACATATGCCCTTTTCTTAACCTTTTCAGAAAAACCTAATGAAGACAACAAGGAACGGGATAAGTGCAGGTGGTGGTAAATCACAATACTGCTATCGTATGTTTTGTTTTATTGTGTACATTTCCTCACAAAACATGTTCAAACACTCCACCACCAACTTCGAAACTTTTTGCTGCTCTGATAGACAGCTGCTGTGTTGCTGATCTGAGCTCATTAGTACATTGCTTTACTTGAGCACAAGCATGGTGAATACGAGCGAGAAGTTCCTCTCTTGTGTCCACCCTGCGCGTGTAGACTTCGCTTTTAAGCCAACCCAACACACAGTAATCCAATGTGGTAAGATTAGGTGACCTCGGTGGCCAAGCAACACCGTAGTTCCCAATACTAGGGCAAGCACTGTAGGACTAAGACTGAGGTAAACAACTGCACCATGCTTAGAGCTCCACCGTGTGGAAACGTACAAAATTACACAAAACATACAATAACAGTATCGTGATTTACCGTCACCTGCACGTATCTTGTTCCTTGTTGTTTTCATTTGGTTTCTCTGAAACCGTTAAGAAAAGGGCATATGTTAACAAGACACATTTTGTTCAGAATCACCAGTACTATCACCCCTCACAGCATGTACCTTTCCTCCCGACTCATATTGTATTTTATGGCGTTGACATTACTATATTAACAAAGCAAATGTTAGCCGTATGACTCTTCGCCTGTACTTTTACGAAATATCAAGAATCGTACATAAAATTAGTACGAATATGTTAATTTTTTTGCAATTTTAATTAACTACGTATGTATAAAAAACAGGAAAATTTGTTTGCGATTTTATTTATAAATAATATATAGCATTGTACTGATTATTTTCTAACAGGAAAACAAATTGCGAATAATTTTTAAGGATTGCCTCCAACTGAACGAACTACGTTTAATGATAAATTGCATATAACACAGTATCCGAAAAGCGAGATCAAAACTCGGGACGTAGATTATATGGACCCTTTGTAATATAATGACCGTATACTGACAAAGAACTAGTGGTGCGCCTGCGTCTTTGCTCGCATGTGTTACACATAGTTAATAGTATTTACTTTAGTTGAAACACTTCTTTGTACACCAGGTATGTAGTTCAGTCATCAACTGTTACAATGGGAAAACGGATATTTGAGCTAACTCTGCAGCAGGAAAAGTAGCTACAGCTATCCACGCGAAAGCAGTCTTAAATTTATCCTTGCTACTAACAGTGCCTTCGCCTGGGCCTAATTTAAAGTCACAGCAAAATTGACGTTGTGGGGTAGTTACATACTCTTATATATAAGAGGGTAACCGAATGAAATACGTAGTTTACGTGGTATTAATACGGATATCCCCTGAGTACAAACATTGGTGAAGGTGTCCTCATAAATATATTTGTTTTCAAAACCTTCACTTGAAGTTAAGTGGCGTTGTTTTGGCGATATAAAGTTTCGCTGAAATATACACGTATTTGGTGCTCCAACCTTGAGGTTAGTGAGATGTGAGCTGATGCTGTCGAGGAACATCAGTAGATAGTGGACTGCATACTCCATTCTTACCACGCTTAACCTTCGTACAAATTGCGCTAACTTCATCTTCCTTGCAGTTTTTGTGTGTCAGACTAGCACATTCGCACAGCCTTCAAAGGAATTTGAGCACAGAACATACCGAGCAATGGACCGGAGCGACAAACAGCTGCGTCACGTAACGTTGAAATTATTCATGAATACTAATTTTAAAAATAAAATGTAATTATCTTGGACTCATAGAAATTATAACAACACGTCCCGGTATAACTGTAGAGTGAAATTTCTGTACAATTTATTTCCCACTGGTCGTACTTTCTTTTCGTATCGTCTGCCTTGAAAATATTTAGAACTAAGTTTCCTTCTTAATAATTCAATTATCTTACAACATATTAAAACTTGCATTACTTTGTTTTAGGCACTTACGTAATGCACAGTTCTGAAGTGAAGAATACCTAAATATCTCTATTGGTTGTGAAGTATGCCTAACATCGGCTGATAGAAAATTTTTTGTGCCTTTTCACCCCTTCAGGTGTCGAATTCCGAAAAATCTTAGTTTCCCATAGCTAAACATTTGTACAAGTATTCGAGTGAAATGAAAATCGGGACGATAACCCGTTCAGTCAAAGCAAAATCAATCGTTAATTAAAAATCACTTATCACCCGTGTATAGAACTGATCGTTAGAATTTTGAAATCTTAAAACAATATAATTTTGCGGCCATTTACCTAATCGCCATTGTGAAGCAAAAATAGACGGAATGCCTCGATGATATCAAAGATTTATCTAAAACACATTTGAGGTCTTTTCATTTTCTAATTTACTAAATTGAGAAAACTCTTGGGTTACATTTAAAATGACTTTGCTAGTGTCTCTTGGACGTGAAAAACGCTACAATTTACCGCTGAGTTCAATGTATACGAACGATTAATTAAAAAAAAAAAGTCACCTTTCACGCCTTTTAGACCTCAGGTATAGGAAATTACGAAAAATTCCTGAAATTACTTTTCTGGTATTTTAAGAAAGCATCAATTTTAAACAAAAATCACATCAGTATTTGAAGTTCAGTGGGGTCGTAAAGTATCGATTATAAACAGTACAAATATTTTACCTTTTTTTTTTATTTAGGCTGCTGTTTGACATGTTGGTCAGTCAGTGTTCTCTTTTGTACAAAGAGATTATTAATACACGTAAGAATGGTCAAGTAGCAACGTGAAAGGTCTGGAGAACAGTAAGTGCCAGCACGAGTGTAAGGCAGTATATCAGGCACAACTATTTTTAGAGCTTTTCGCCGGCAACATATGCAACCTATTTTTCCAGAAGAAAAAGTAGACTTATGAGATCACATTTTTGTCTGTGCGTCTGATCCACTAAAATGTCTGAACCAGTGAACCGCTTTTGACCAAACACTGTACACATAACTTATACTACTTAGTAACCCAGCATTTAATTTATGCCCTTTGAATATTTTCAAAATATCTACAGTTTTACATTTTTAGATTGTCATACAGGATGTTTATTAAATATGGGGACAAACTCCGCTTGCGTGTTCCTCACGAAATACTATGACGAAAACATATTTTTCACTTTTCACCTAAATGCAATTTTAAGGGAGTAATGGCCCTCTGAACATCGAATTTTAAAACAGTATTTTCCCAAAATATCGGAAACTAATTGACATAAAAATACAATATTACCAGCATTGCTTAATGCTATTGGGATCTGCAAACGAACAGAAAATACTGGTTGAAACCTTCCGCCCTTATGAAAATAGCAGGAGTGGCTACCCTCTAATTGCGTATAACTTTATTACCGGCCAGATTTTCGAACATCTGAAGATGGTTTATTGAGTAATGTTACTTTAACTAAAAAGGTCCTCTTGTTGCAATAGTCTAGGACTCATAGTTTTCTTTCAAATCACAAATGAAGCTACAGCGATACAGTTCCCGAAACAATGGTATCGTTAGTTAGAAACATGTAGGTAACGTTGAATGTGCACCATCAACAATTCAAGGAACACAACAAAATAAACACATGAATGCACTATTGCCTATGCTGTATGCTGTGTATCTTAGGTGCAAAACACAGGACTTAGGAGCATTCTTAAATTACGATATGGAGAAAATAATGTGGGTTTGTATGGAAACCCATCACACGAAAAGGGATAGGTAGAAACTTCACTGAAACTTTTAAAACGCAAATAACCAAATGTTGTGTTTTATTCCACAAAATGAATTTTACAGTACAAGTTTACCAGAAAGCCATCTTGTTTTTTTGTACATTACACTTTATTCGAGAAAGAAAATTAATGTGTTTTTTGTTTAAAAATGTTCTGATTCTGTAGATATCAAGTATCATTTACTAGTAAAGGGAATTAATTGTAGGGTTATAACTTCAGGCATGAATTTTTGTTTGTCATGTTTGGCACAATTCCACATCTGCCAGGTCAGACCTCTCACCTCCCACCAAAGCGATCCGGGTTCGATTCCCGACATGGCCTGTCTCCTGTTTTTCACATGTGGGAATCGTGCCGGACGATGCCGTTGGCCGGCGGGTTTTTCGGGGATCTCCCGTTTCCTCTGCCCATTCATTCCGGCTCTATTCCATACTCGCATCGTGTCACCCTTCACCAGCACTAAAGACCTCGATGTTAAGCGCTGGCCAAAATCTCTCTCTCTCTCTATCTCTCTCTCTCTCACTCATTTGTGGTCGAAGTGGTGCCGAACATGGGAAAACTGCTCGTCGTCATGCCGGAAGTGTTTGCGAACCCGGGCGAACAGATCACGAACTATTTCAGAATAATATATATATATATATATATATATATATATATATATATATATATATATATATATATATATTAACATAATTCAGAATAGTACAATACCCGATACTATTTCAGGCCACTACATGTTAGGGTTTAATCTGTATACACATCCTGTTACACTGCAGTGAGGTGGTCTGTCACTTTCCGCTCACTTTTAAATCTCACTTTTTATACCTCAATTTTAGACCTCAATTTTAGTCTTTAATTTCAGACCTCGCTTTTGAACTTAGATTTAGACTTCGGTTTATTACCTTTTTTAGGCCTACGTTTTAGACCACGCTTTAAGCCTAAAAATCAGACATAACGAATATATTGTACAGCATTGCCAGAAAGTTAAGGGACATGCTTACAAAACCACACTCTTAAAAAAAAGTAATGTAAACAGATAATTTCAGTGATATACACGAACTCCACCGCAGTGCTTCAATCATCATCATCTGGAATGATGGCAACATCTCTATCTCAGACATTGTAACATAGGTGTCTCTACTGCTATTAGGACATGGTGTCCAAGATTGCAGTGTGGGGACACGAAGTTCATGAGTGTACAAATGACTTAGATTTTTATGTAAATGAACGTTATGACTGATTATAGTTTCATTGTTGTGGTTGAGACACGATTTTTAAGAATATAGTTTATATTTATATGTGTCATTTAAGTAGTACTATGTAGGTGATGTTTTTTCAATAAAACGATTTTTTAAAGAAATGTGAATTATTTTACCTTGTGTTTGACAGACAGAAATACTTTAAACATGAAATGAACTGTACTTTAACGGATGCTGGTCTTGGATGAGAGATTTGATCACTATTTTTGCATAACTGTGAGTTCTCATGTATGTGTAATTGATAGCTGTGAAGAGGAAAAGTTGTATACATAAAATAGAATTTAGAATGTACAAGAGTGTGATGTTCAGTCCAAGTAGGCTCTGACAAGAACTTAGGAGTTTAAAGGTTGAATTGGTGGTGATGGGGGTGAAGGGTGGGTTGTGGAAGAGGTGGTGTGGGGTTTTGGTGTGGTGTGTTGGGTATGGTGTTAGTGGAGGGGATGGTGTGGCAGAGTGGGTGAGTGGGTGGTGGACGAGGGTGTAATGGGTGAGCAGGCGAGTGTGGAGAAGGTGTAGTGGGGGAGGGGGAGGGTTGGGGGAGGGAGTGTGTTCGATGGAGTGGCATTTTTGTGAAGGGGGTTGCGGTGAAGGAGGTGGTAGGTGAAGGATTTGGTGTGATTGTGGCGAGGTGGTAGGGCGGAGGAGGTAGTGGGTGGGTTAGGATGTTGGCTGATGGGGGTGGTCACATAACTACTACAGATATGTATATAACATGTAAGTTCCTTGGAAGGTGTGGTGCTGTTCATATGGTGTTTGTCGTATTTGACAGTAGTTAAAAGAGTATTTGTATGTGAATATAAGAAATAAATTATTGACTTTATCGGAAGCTGGTCGGGTATAGCCATGTTAGTGAAAGGGTATGTACCCTTTGCTGAAATGTAGGAAAAACACTTGAGTGTATTATAATTTAAAAATAAATAATATCACTTATTTCTGGATTTTTAGGAAGCTGATAGATTTTATCTGAAACCGATTAAGCATACCTGAGTTTTGTGTGTGAGGACGATGGGACCTACAGGAATACATCATTTGTGTATTACAAAACATTGGTTATTAAATTTTTTCGAAATAAGTTTTTAAAAAATTTATTGATGCTTTCGGAAGTTGATTGGGTGTTGCTTAAATGGTGGTGGACATAAGCAGACACCATTATTTGTATTGCGTTATAAATTTTTCTTTACATATATTTTGTATATATGTTTCGATTAATGTTGTATTATTAATTACAAGTGACACACAAATAATGCTTAATATACCCGTTTTGAGAAGAAAATAGCGTCACATAATATTTTTGAGATTATTAAGAGAAAGAAGAGAATATTTATTGAAAAAAAAAGAAAAGTTTTGGGGGAATTTTGGAACATTTGTAGGAATTTTTTACTTTCTGGTGACCTTTAGGGTGGGTTCAAGGCCATCTAAAATGGCAGCTGGTTGTGAGACGTCGTAACATGGCGCCACACTCCGAAACCTGTGCTAACTACACCATAAATATAAGTGTACTCGAAAACTTCGTCAATACGACTTGTGGGAAACCATATTACAGTTTTAAAAAAAAAACTTCATATTTAAATATAGATAAAAATATTTTTATATTGCAGCGAAAACTGTTAAACAGTAATTTTATTTTACAACTGTTATTCGTATAATGCACCACGTTGTCTCCAACACAATTAATAAGGTTAATAGCCATCAAGTCAAGTGTTACTCATCTGTCATTTACAGGTGTATTCATAAATATGTCATGTGACCATTCTTTCTTCTCTCCATCATATCAGGATGACGATGATATAGGGCCATTCGAATGTTACATGTGCGACTTTTGGAGTACATTTTCTGTGTTTGTATATATTTTTTTAAATTTAAAACTGTTCTTTATTCTTAAAAAGTGTGATTTATGAACAACTCGGACCTTTAGTAATAAAATGAATGTTTGAAACAGATCGAATTGATTAATAAGTATTTTTTATTTTTATGTTGTTATTTTTTGTTATGTGTGTGAATCAGAGATTTTTAAATATGTTACATTCTTATCAGTTTTTCAGTTTTTCTGTAACTTTTTTAGTAGTAATAATAAAGTAAAATAACACTAGTGTAGTACAGTAAATGGACTAGCATACACCCAATTTTGAAAAACTTGGCAGTCATAGTATAGTCACAATAAAATCAAAAATTAATGTTACATGTGGGACAAACATATTGTTACAAGTTTAAGCAAAAACTTTTCATGTGGGCAATTCTCATGAGTTCTTTTGGGATAGAGGTCGTATAGTTAGAAATAAAAGAGTTAAATTAAGTGGTGGATTTAATAGCTCATAAAGCTACAAAATACACAAAACAGCAGTCAACTATAATTTTCACAGCACAATTAGTTACGCACACAATTACTGCTGTACCCCAGAAATGTTAATTAACTTTGGCATTTAAAGAACAAGAATGTTTACTATTAATCGAAGACTACAAATCACAATAAAAGTTCATGCATATATCCAATCAAAAATCTTTCAAATAGTGACAATGTACAACCTTAACAGTCCGCAGTGGTGATGGCTCGCCTTGCACTGTGCAGTACACCAGAGTGCACCACTGTCTTCACCCGTGAGGTCTTCGGTTCGACTCCCATCGCGCACCTTCTTCTTAACCTGTCGACCTGTAGCAGAAGCCTTCTTGTCTCATGTGCCTGTAGCCTCGCAGTAAACTCCGACGTCACCAAGACGTCTTCCTGACTGCACCAAGATTCCCTCACCAGCCTCTCTGCACAAGCTTAGCACTTAGCACCTCCTCCGAGCAGGACCAATAACGAACTTTCGAAGCACTCCTCTCTCTTGAATCACCAGGTAGACAGTCTCCTCAAGTAGCCAGTTACTGCCCTCCTCAACACAACACCGTCAGTGTTGTTCTCCACAGCTTACCGCCTCTGTAGCACTCCAACACAACACCGCAAGTGTTGTTTGTCCACTCTGCAGCTCGCTGGCGTCACACAGCCTCAACGCCACCGACCACCACCGCCGTGTTGCCATCCTCGTGACGCCACACCTCGTCAGCTCCCCCGATGTTACATCAGCCTCGATGCCGTCGTGATACCGCCACCAAGGCGCTGGGTTATCTTCACCTCTGCGCCGCCATCAGTGTCACCACTCGGCCCTTCACTTCTCACGACGCCCATCGCAACCCCAGTGGCAATGCAGTCCCTAAGGGTGCTGCTTCACACCACTCTCGGTTCTCACTTCATACTCGCTGTCTCCAAACTCATACTGATCCTCTTCAGACTTCCGACTCCAGACTCACTAAGACTCTTCGAAACTCGCCGGAAGACTAAGATTAACTCATATTGCGCAGATCCGAGACTTATATACGGCCCCTTTAGTGTTGTCAATCGCTAATGCAACATGATGACCTGAGGTCTAAAAATAGACATTACCTCCTTGTGTCTGTTGGTAGTCACATATACGCATTAGCATCATCGGAAAATCCCAACGACGTCTCTCGGGAGCTGCAACATAGTTACGAAAACCCATAACATCACTGGTCAACTCAAGCTGTCCGCCTAGCATGATTTAACATGCCTGCTGCCAGGCCAACATGCAACACTATGTTACGTGTGTGACCAAAGCCAATTAGCAAATTTTTCCTCCATTATTGTAACTAAGTTCTCGTTAAGAAAGCATTCATTTATTTGGAAAGTTTGAATACACCATATGATGTTAGTTAATCTCTAAAAACATTTTATTGTGAACATTATGTAGGCTGTTTCGTACGAACTTACTTGATCAGTGCCCATGACAAATATCAAACAAAATACATAGAATTATTATTTAATGACTTGGTAGAAAGTATAACACGGAAGTAACAGCATTAAAAAAACAGTAATTTTAAATCTCTCCTTTTACTTCTAACATAATAAACTAAATCAATTGATGGTTTACCTCCAAATATAATATTTGTGTATTTGAAGGAAGGAAACATTATTAGATTTTGAAATTAAATCCGAATGTTAATTAAATATTATTGATAAGTTAACGACATTTAACTTATTTTGAAAGGTGAGATGTACTGTTAAACTCAATAATATTAATGTGTAAAATATTTTTCACTTATTGTTGTTTTGTATTTATTTGTGCTGTGAAGCTTCACAAAACATTATCATAAAATATTACTGAAAGTTATATGAAAATATTATAAAATAAAATTAATGTCATTTGTCACACAAGTAAAGTCACACACGTAACAATGTGTGTTACATGTGTGACTATTTATTTAATTTTACTAAATAAAATGTTGATAACTAATCATAATTGTATTTTGGCATTATCATCTTTATGTAGAACATGCTTTAAAAATAAATCCACAGTTTGTTCTTATGTATAATTATTTTGTTATAGATATTTTTATACTTCTTTGTTACGTGTGTGACACTGTATTTACACTACCTTGGTTTATATGTTACGATTATCATAATTTCAAAATTAATTTTTTACAAATATTATATCATGGCTGTAATGGGAAAATGTTAGTGACTAATAAGTATTGAAATTGTATTAAACAGGACTCGGAAAGTTTGAAGGCTTTCAAAGTAAAGTATGTGCAAGTCAGTATCACACTAGTATCAAAACATTAATAACTTTTGTTTAAAAGTTATGTCTTTGATAATAAATAAGTTAAAATTAATTGGTGATTTTAAAAAGAACGACCTTTCAGCTACGTTTTGAACACAGAAACATTGGATTTAATGCTATTTATTTATTTCCCACTCAGGACCAATTTTCCTGGAATGACCGTTTAACATCCATCAAACATTTACCTGTGTACAATATTTTGCACAGAAAAACCGAAATTTATATACATTGTCTTCGCGGAAACAAGCCTTCCATTCCCCACCCACGCTCCATTTACCCCACCCCCTACCTCTAGCTGCTGGATGAGAGGGGAGGAAATCAAGCCTGTAGTCTTAGAAATGAACGTGTTAAATAGTTAATTAATAAGGATATAAAGATAGTTAGATATTAAGAAATAAGAGTATTTAGGGCAAGTTTCTGTGTAGCGTAATGCAATTAAATAATTGTGCAATATGTGCGGCAATGGCAGGAAGATGCTGTCCTCGGGGTGCGGGGTCATCTGTCGAAGTCTGTTTCCTGGTTTGTCCAACTGAACCATAGCCGGCAGAGCGAGTGGCAGGGATGTTTGCACCAAACGGAAGCATAGATAGGGTTTGTTACCGGTTTTAGGACAGACGTCATCGATACACAGAATATGGTGGGCTGGAATGCCACCATCGGGCGTCTAATCAGGCGTAGGGATGCATTTGGACAGACGTCGCTGAACCGCGCAAGATGAAGCACCGGGGTGCTGCCGCTGGACGTCGTAGGTTTAGGTGTCAGAATGCTTTTCAGCAGAGATGTCTTCAAACAATGTAGTACGGCAGGCTGGGGTGATATCGCCGCTATCTCCAGTTTGAGCTCAGGACTCCTAAGTGTGTTATTTAAAAAGTATTCAAGTTAGGTGGGTAGACAACTGATGATGCCTTCGCCTGCGTAATCTTCGACGTCATCCAAATATAAATATTGCTAAGATTAGTGGACATAAAATAATTTAGTACAATATCGACAAATCTAGTAGAATAAGGTCTACAAGAAAGGAGAGTAACGAAGCGCTACCCGAGAAAACAGAACTAACCGCAGTATTTATTTCTCTATGCAAGCACCAGAACTATATAATTAACAAGAAGTTACCAGTAAATCTAGTAAGTCTACTTTCCTCAAAGTGGGTGCAAAATACTCTGAAAGATAAAACCATTTATGTACATCTGAGAATACTAAGCGATAATATTGATGAGATAAACTAGATATACAAACTATAAATCATCTAAGTGACATATGAGTACTCAGTTTAACAAAATTGGAAAAATAAATTTTGAGGTGTCTTTATATTATAAAGAAATAAATAGCCACCATTTTCAAAATATTACAAAAATGTATGATAAATGTAGTATGTGCGTCAAATGTGATGAAGTTCCTGAAAATATTTCATCAGATAAGTCATTTATGCAACAAATGAGATCGGATACTACGCTAAAACATTTAAATGGCGATCATTTTAAAAATATGAACACATTATAAACAAAATACTTAAAAAAAAAAAAAATCTAACATATGGAATACTATGTTAGAAAATTAAAAATGGTAGCCATTTTAAAAGTATGAACACAGACTGAACGAAATATACTAAAGTTAAGTCAGTATTTTATGTAGTATATGTGTTCCAAGTTTAGTGATACCTATTCTGAAAAATCTTTCCCTAGATAATAATATAAAAATGGCCACCATTTCGAAAACATGTACACAGGATGAACGAAATACACAAAAGTATAGTCAGATTTTGTATGTAGTGCATGTGTACTAAGTTTGATGAGATTCTAAAGAACGGTTCCTTCGATATCTAGCTTGATCGACACTATATGCATACAAAGTTTGATAAAAACGGTCGACTGGTTAAAATGTTTTAGGGGCACACACACGGACACATACACATATACACACACCCAAAGACACACACCCAAAGACACATGTGCATACACACACAAACATACACACACGCACATACAAACACACACATATGCACACAGGCACACACAGAAATGTACTCTGACAAGCCTACTTTTTCCTTCGGAAAGTAGGCTGATAAATTATATTAAAATAGCAGCACGTCATATACACAACATTAAACATAGTATTTACATTTAAAATATATTTCAGGACATAAATGAATAGGGTTTGTGTATTAATATTGGCCCAGTAAGGGTTATCTACATTCTTCGCATTAAGATTTTAAGCACAAAACACAGTTAATACTGTAATTTGTCTTTAGTTTTAAAAAATGGCAAAATATTTAAAAAATTGAAAACAATTTGTAGTCATGACTTCTGATTATAATCTTCTATAAGTAAACAAATTGTGTAAGTGATAATAACTTCAGTCTTAATACCAAACATTGAAAAAATTGTTTGTGTACTGATCTATAGAGATGTGAAATATTGACGTTATTGTCAGGCAGCATATGAGACCGCATGATTCGGTATGTTTGTTCAATATATGTTATTGTCATGACATTCCACCGAGAACACTTCAGATGTGTAGTTACAAGATGTTACAAAAAGGTACGGCCAAACTTTCAGGAAACATTCCACACACACAAAGAAAGAAATAATGTGATATGGACATATGTCCGGATAATCCTTAGTTACCATGGTAGAGCTCAATTCCTTACATCTCGTTAAATGCCATCGTAAATAACACTTCGTACAGAAAATGTCCCAAATACCCAATGTATTGGTTCTTTACAATGTACTTTACTTCCTAGGTTCACCGCCAGTTGGGCCACTTGATGGTAGATAATTTGGACTGCATTACTTGTGACACCACGCACTGCTGTACAGTCGTAGCATTAAGCATATTGCATCGCTCGCTTAGTGTTCATCACATACTTGTTTTGCAGGCAGTGCAAAGTTTACAAATGCGGAGTTGGCAGAAGCCCATTATGTACAGATTAGCCCGTATCGTGGGTTGGTACACCGGGAACAACTGGTTGTTCCAGCGTCTTTGTCCAGCGAGTAAGCCTAACAAGACGACACTCCCCTGTAGTTCGTCCCACAGGTTTTCCCTAGGGTGAAACACTTTTGCTTCCACAATGCACTGTATACACTGTACTGGGTCTGTTCATGTCGAGTGGGGGTGAAGGAGGGGTGGTGACAGAAAGATGTAACGTGTGTGCAGTCTTGGCATTTCAGGGTTTTGGTTCAGATGAGCAAGAAGGTACGACTTCATTCGCCACCCCTTCGAAAGCCCAAACCTGACGGCGTCTGTCGCTTGTTAATTGCCTTCTCCACAGCACGGACACCATCCATGTCGTGCAGCGTTGTGCATACACGTGGCGTGGTGGAAGGGCGGCCTTTGTGTTTCGTCTATTTCCCTGTTCTGGCTCGGCTCCAGTGGCGCCTGCCGACTGTGTGCATAGATCCAGTCTCCCCGCTCTACCCTTGATTTACTCTCCAATCGCAGGCCAACTGCTGCACTGCCTTGTGATCTCTGGCCGGCGAAGGGGAAGGGGAATTCTGGATAGCCTCCCCTCCCTCTCGCGGCAGGTGTCGGCATCGTGATCCCCTTAGTCCAGGCCTCACGAGCCTGCCGCCGCCCACCCGGCGCCCTCCCAGTTAGTTTTGGGAGGGGGGGGGGAGTTGTGGTTCTTCTGGTGCGCACTGCTGCGGCACTCACCTTTGACGCCCGAACCTCCTCCGTGCCGCCACTGGTGCCGCGTCCCTCACCAAGCTGCTTGTGCCCAGGGGTTTAGGGTAATTGTCTGGCAGGGTCCGCCTCCTGCCTCGGGATCGCGGCATACTTGTTGCTCCTCGGCCAACTCCTCGACCACCACGCAGAAGGTGGAGCCCTCTAAGGACACCTCTTGTTCCCACATTCTCCATATGGGTTATTCCTCTACCTCCGCCTCGTCCTCCGGTTCTTTGACGATCAGGGACCTCGGTGTCGGTGGATGTAGTAGCCAGTCCAATATTTTGTCTCCACCAGTTCGGGGGCTCGGTTCGTTCTCTTCTCATTGCTCCAGAGCCGAGTAGAGGTGGCATTGGTGTGTCTGGGGTCGGCATCGACGACACCTGACGTCGTCGCACTTCCTTTGGCTGTTCTGCCCTCCTTCACGCCAGTTGGATGGATGGAGACTCAGCATATGTCGTCCCTGTGCATCCTGGCACATTTTCGTCCTGAGGTACGTATTATATATGTCGTGGCTCCGAGGGCTGCTCTCACTGTGTATGGTCCTAATCAATTTTGGGCGTGCCCGGCACTGAAATTATTCGCGCTAGCCGAAATTAGGTGATTCTTGACATACACTTTTTCGCCCGGTCGGAGTTTCGCAGGTGAGACTCTGTAAAGGGTGTGACCTTGACTGCATATTCTGCCTGGTGTTGCCACACTGCCATCAGTTCTCTCTCCTGGTAGTCCTGCAATTATGTAAGGTTAATCCTCGAAGTCTCATTGGGGCCTGGCAGCTCCCCAGGCATGGAAATTCTCATCCTTGAGCTAACACCACATGCGTCTGGCCTGTGGCTGCATTTACGCAGTTTCTCAGGTGGAATAGAGCCTCAGCCACATTCAAGTTCCACTGTATGTGATCTTCGCAAAGTCACAAGTGTATCTGCCCGTTCAAGTCTTGTTTTCTGCACTCTGTGGGATTCGTGCATGGGTGGTATATCGGCATCAGTCTGTGTTGTATTTTAAAAACCTCGCACCATTATTTCCACCTACTTCCCATAAACTGGCTTCAATTGTCCGACAGGATTGACTTAGGGATACCCCTGCGCAGAAATAATTCCTGCTGTGTGGTACAGGCAGTTGCGGTGCGAGTGTTACTAACTGCATAGGCATCAGTTCAGCAGCTAAATAGGTCTGTCACCATAATCAGGAATCACTTTCCTTATGATGTGCATGAATATGGTCCCATCATGTCCATTTTTAGTTCCTCGGATGGTGCTCAAGTGGTGCGTTGAACTTGCTGTTCGAGCCCGTCACTTCTACTGGCTTTCTTGCACTGACACTCTATATTTGCCTTCACATGCTCTCTCGCATCTTTCGCCAACCCCGCCCAGTGGAAATGTGTGCTCACATGTCGCTGGGTCTGTTGGGTGCCTGGGTGTTAGGCTAGCATGTGATCGTGGGCATACCAGGTCCGTCACTCTCAGATGTTCATTCACCCCTTGCGCACATTGTTCCTGCATGCACTGCTCGGTTGGGGTCAGTACCTGTTTATTCAACTCCAGCCAGGTGTTTGGTCCGGGGCAGGGACTGGTTCCACAAACACAATGCATGTCGACAGGTTGCCTTAGACCCCCCTCTCGGTTTACGTGCATGTGCTCTGCCCGGGAGGGGGGAAAACATGCGCTCGTACTCTTCTTTGTCCTGTAGCGTCTCACCCTCGTCAGGGTCTCATGACAACATATTCGGCAGTTCGTTCTCTTCTCTGGCCACATGTTTGATGTCAAAGTCGAACGATTTCAATAACTAGTCCCAATGCACCAGCTTGTTACACCATCCTTGCATACTGTCAAACCAAGTCACACATGTCACCAGTTCGGAAAATGAATTTCTCTCCCTCCAGGTAGGGGCAATAGCATTTCAGCGCCTACAATATCGCTAAGCATTCTTGCTCATTACTGTGGTATCACTGTTCTACACCCTTCCCAACGAAATTTTCACTGTGGTAGTTTTAATCTTCCAGCTTCCATCCTATGCGAGTTGGTATAGGACTGCTCCTGCACCTATCAGGCTGCCACCTGTCTGTACTTACAGTCATTTCTGCATGTCAAGGTGTGACAGGAGATGACATTGCCGAAACCACACTTTGAGTTGTTCAAATACAGTCTGTGTCCAGTCGGTCCAGTGGGACCCATACTTCATTGAGAGAAGATCTGTTAATGGCGCTGCGAGTTTGGCAATGTAAGGAATGTAGTTTCTAAGCCAGTTGGCAAGTCCCATGCATCGTTAGAGCTGCCTATGTGTTTCGGTGGTTCCGCCTTCGCGATCTTGTGTAAGTAGCACAGGTGTGCCTCATGTCCCTCCATGCTCATCCCATGTCCCAAGAAATCTACTCTTGTCTGACCAATGTGACACTTTGCCAGTGACATGATTAAGTGGTGCATTGCCAAGCATTTCAATACCAGACCCAAATGTCTCACATGCCTCTCCCAGTTTCGTGGCCAAATTATTACATCGTCCAGATATGCTGTCACACATTCACCTATCATTCCTTCCAACACCCTCATCATCATAAACTTAAACATCGCTGGTGTGCACTTGAGGCAGAATTGCATCGTTCTTAACTGAAACCTGCGGCCGTCTGGTGTTGTGAACATGGTTTTAGCTAAGTCCTGTGCGGTGGATAGGGACCTGCCAGTACTCCGACTTCATGTCCAGCATTTTAAGCACGCCTGCATCGTGCAGACCTGCCAGTGCATCATCTAAGCTCAACAGAGGGGAATGGAAGGAGTCAGTGACAGCTTTATTGGACGAAAATCAACACAAAAGTGCATGGAGCCATCTTTTTTAGCAACCAAAACATTGCGGGTGTAGTACTGACTGTTAGATGGATCGAATACCCCTTCGCTCAGCATCTCGTCCACCTGTTCCCTGATTGCATGCTGCTCCTCGAAAACATACCCCCTTGGTCCCATGTATACACATTTTTCGTCGGCGGTAAGGAATTTCGTGTTCCGTTGTTGTGGTGGCATGCAGTAAGTCTGAGAAAGTAAACATATCTTGTCGATCCTTTATAACCGTTCTACTCTCTCCCTGAACTCAAATGGTACATCGTTAGCCAAGTCGTTAAGTGTGACAATCCAGTTCAGTGTAAGCAGTGGTTGGTCAATACGATATTCTGTCCTACGTTCAACTGGTCCAACGTAGAGTCTCCTAGCAGCTACCTCGATTACCGCCTCCTGGTTCTCCAGCCCGGGTTTCCCCAGCACCTTCGCCTCCCGTAGTCCATCGACGACAATCGCCTCGGTCCGCGACAGCTGCTCGCGAAGGCGGACCTCAGGGTTGTGCCTACGTCATCCACAATGGCGAGCTGAAGTGTCCTCGGGTCTTGACGCAGGTCCCCGCTGGGACAAAGGCAGGCTATACCTGGGTGTGGCTGGCTGCAGTGTCCACTAAGGCAGCTGTCGCTTGTGTGTTGACCTCTACCGGGATCCTCATCAGGTGATGGTCTCTAGTGGTCACCAGGTTGGCCAGAGGACAAGTCGTTAGGGTTGGGCGTGCTTGCCATGACCTCGGCTACCAGTTATCCGGCAGCTGGTTTCTTCGGGGACAGTTTCTGTGCTAGTGGAAAGCCGGCACTGAACATGTTTGACACTGTGAGAGCTGTGGTGCCTCTCGTTACCAGTTCATAGAGATAATTGACTGCCCCGCTATTATTTTGTGGGGCCTTCCTGTTTGGCCTGTCACCTCTTCCACTTCCCGTCTGCGGTACTCAATCTCATTGCTTCCTGAGGCTGGCGTCGCTAGGCGGTCTGATGCATCTCTCCTACCCTTCCACAGCTTGTTGAGGCCATTTTCTGCTGTCACTGCCGCCTCATATATGTTTCGGCATTCTCCCCATGGCTGACCTGCAAGAATGGTTGTACCGCTTCATGCAGGTTATGTGTTTTGTCTGGGAGTGCATCCTGCAGTGATACGTTCGGCTCGATACTTCTGAACAGCTGAAGTTTCTGATCCACGAACTTCTCCCCTGCCTTGCCTTCCTTTTGCCTCTTATCATAAAACTGCGCTATACACTCTACACCGGCTTTGGTGGGTGGAAAGCGGTCTATCAGTCCAGCCACGAACTCAGTCCAGGATACATCTGCCCTCGGCTATAGGTTACACCATTCCCGCATGGTTCTGCATAACCAACTGCTGACGTGCTCCGTCCACTTATCGTAAGGCATCCCGTACCGCTGCAACTGATTTGCGTACAATGCGACTAAATGGTTAAAATTCACCGTGTGTAGTCACGTGTACTCCGCCAATGCAAACACCTGCGGTATTGCACGTGCTATCTATTGTGCACTCCAATGCATCTCCGCTCCTGCCAGTGCGTCGTCCTCAGGTCCTGATAGCTGCTCGCATGCGCTCCCGAGCATGCCACCCGATATCGAGGGTAATGGTTGCGAGTCCCGCCATGGTGCCTCTTCGTCTTGCTCAGCAATTGAGCACTTATTCAAGTCCAGATCCGATTTCAAAAGCCTGGTCGCATGCGGAGTTGCGCACATCTGGCACGCGAACACACCCTCGCTAAAGATGATCAGTTCCACCGCCGTCGCACATCGCCGATGTCGGTACGTCTGACCATCCACACAGCTTACCCACTCGCGCCCCGCGCCATCACATTGCGGAGAATCGCAGTGATTAATCTTATTTCGTGAAAGCCTATTCTGGGTAAGGTTCCTGTCTCCTTGGACTTGTTGGCGTCTAAGTGACCACATGAGAGTGTCAAGCTCTAACAAATCTCGTTACTCAGCAAGTCCGTTTCCCACATCAGCACACACGCCTCGCATTTCACATTCCACCGCAGTAGCAATTTCGGACTCGTCCTCTGCTCCCTGGCTGGCACACTCCACTTCGGCCGATCGAGGCCAGCAGGTCCCGTTAGCGCAGTGTATCAGGGGGTAGGGATGGGGGTGACTCAGCCGTGTAATAATGGCCGCCTACTTGCTCCCCCTTACTTTGCTTGCAGATAATGGCGCCCCTGACAATGTGGTCGAAATATATGTGGTGTCTCCAGGCCTGGACAAAATTCATGACTACTTCCGCCCACAATTTTTTGTATAGTTTTCCCTATATTCCGAAGCCGTACGAAACATAAAAACACACGACTTTGTTCCAGGATGTTGGTGCTAGAAACCATATATTTTTCCGTCCGTTCGGGCAGTGTAAGTCCTCGTCCAACACACCTTAAACACAACAGTTCGTGGGTGAATTTTTGTACTCTCACACAAAATTATTTGTCAAAGTGTTGGGCGCTACGTGCCGCCATCGGTGGGTATGTCTTTGAATTTTCACTGAACTTACGCCGTCTGTACATGTGTAATAGCTAGGCTGAGAGTGTTGTGGGCGACATCCAGCATGCCCGGCTTGGAATGGGTATAACAGAGACAATATATTTCTCCGGGTGAATGGTTCTTTGGCAAGTACTACCCCGGTGGCTACACAGGTTGGGAGACCCACACCAACGTGGAAACACTTACGCTTACCCTTTATGTGAAGCCGGGCGACGAGACAATGCCAACACAGAATTTTCCCATATCTGCAATTTATTGAAACTCTCTTTACATAGCGATACTCATAGCACACACACAGACTTGAGTACTTTGACCCAGTCTTCCTGGTAAGGTCTGCCATGGCACGCCCATAGCGGAGTTAGGACTTGAGAAGACAAAAATTATTATTCCTAGCAATAATTATGAGACACTGCACTAGCTGGACAGCTAGCATGCAAAAACATCAGGCGTACCTGCGAGAGGTTGATCAGCCTGCATAGTAGTCCAATGAGAAAACTTGCTAATTTGCCACGTGGTAGCTGTTCCCGTGAATTACAAACAGATGGAGCAGTGCTAGAACATGACTTACCACGGTCACGCGCGCAGCAAGACTGGCCGAGCCTAGACGGTGATTGGTCCCACGCGCCGGCAGTGCCAACGCCTGAGATCAACTCAAGTACTCATTCGTAACAGAACTTACAGAAACCGTTAAACTATAAAACAAAAGTATCACATTAAATTAGCACTGAATTTATAAACATGAAAACACTCGAACAATTTACCTGGGTGTGATGTGGGGGGGCGAGGCTGACAACTTAATAACAATAAACAAAAACAACAGTGACCTATTTAACATTAACTTACTTGCATGCTGAAGGGCCTGAAAAAGAATCATAATCATTGGTACATGCCTTCGTAAAATAAACTAGGATTTTACTTTACGTTGGAAACCCTCGGTGGCCGTCATCAACGAAGTGGAGGGGGGAGGGGGTTGGCACTTGGGAACAGCTGACAACACTCCTCCGTAGTTTGTTTCACAGGTTTTACTTAGGGTGAACCACTTTGCTTTTATAATGTACTGTGTTCACTGCACTGGGTCTGTTCGTGTCGAGTGGAGGTGAAGGAGGGACGGTGACAGAAAGACGTAATATGTGCGCAATCTTCGCGTGTCAGGGTTTGGGCTCAGATTAGCAAGGGGGTACGACGTCAAGTTGTAAAAAGTAACAATTTACAGAATAACTCTAACCTTAGATGATTTGTCAATTGTATTAATACACATTTTGTTTTAAAATGATGACTTATGTGATGCAACTGTCATCATCTGCATTTAATAGTACAACCTGCAATGACATGTGCGTAAGCGTTAGTCACATAGATAGATCTCGTCTTTGCTTGAAACGTGCTTTTTTTCTGTAACGGCCAGTGAGTTTTTACAATAGGTGATTTCAAAGTGCATATTTTGCCGCGAACCAACGATAAATTCTGTGCCATTGAAGTGATTTTTAATGCATACTTTTTTTGATTTTGTTGCATAATCTAAGTATGAACAATGCATCGTGGATATGTTTGTAACGATTATTTAACTAACAATAAACAAAAATATAAAATTAAAGAAGTATATTGAAATCACTGGAGTGTACACTCTATCCTCACATGCGGAAGTATTTTAGTTCTATTACCGGTTCCAGTCGTGCTTATTTCGGTTTTTCATAGTTCCAACAAATCGTCCCAGGCTAATTCTATGATTGTTTCTAGTCGAAGGCCTTGGCAGATTCCTCTCCCAGTTCCTGCCATTGTGTCAATGTGTGCGCCACCTTCTCTTATTATGTCGTTGTCGACGAGACGTAAGGTCCACTTGCCTAGCCAATGCTCAACTTCGTTTTCCAACAAATACATAATTTTTTTTGTAATGCAGCAGAAATTCGTTTATTTATTCTTTTTTATTTTACGCGAAGGAATTTCAAACTTATCAAACGCGATTTATTTCCTACACATAAACTTGATGTAATGCCTCTGTCATTGTATTTGAAAACATAATTACATGAAATCAAATCAATTTAAACTTCGCCTCAAATTGCCAGAAAAGTAAACATTTTTAAATAAATATCTTATTTTCTTCCTCATGGTGGAAATTTTTTCTGTAATGCCCACTTTCATTCCTCACATTGTGCCACTACTATCTTGATTGAAGGGGACATACTCAACATACAACTGAGATTGATGGTAATTCAGAAAACTTTTTTAACAGTTACTATATAAATTTCATAGCAATAACATTTTTAAGCCACGTGCTGGACTGCAGTACGGTCAGTGATTGAATTTAAAGTACAAGAGCAACAATCGTGAAAATTCTATGACCGCATGATCAACAAACATAGGCATACTACATTAGAACAAATATCGGCAATTTGCAACAAAAATTATTAATGTGTGTATGGTATTTATTTAAATTTAACACAGTTAAGCACTCTGCCAACCCAACTGTTGGTATCACAATTTTGCTAAGCGCATAGCGCGCTAGCAATGAAACAGCAACAATTTTGGTGGTTACAACCACGTGACAAACATTACAACTGCATTCCAAGCGGCTTTAACTAAGTGGCTCACATAAGTACTTCATCTGAATATTTTGAACGTTACATAATCAACACAAGAATATACAACACTTCCGTGACCATTCAACAGAATAATTTGGTGACACGAAACATTGATATGGCCATGTGACCCTATGAAAACTCAAGACATTCAGGAAAATTAGTTCACAAAAGTTCTAAAGTTTGTAATGACGTGACAAATGTCACCCTTGTACGCGAATCCTCACGCGACCGTCACTGCAGTCCAAAATCAGCAATATTAATTAGTTTAGTAGTTGTCCCGTCAAATTAGCATCAGAAAGTGATCGACAAATGTAAGCGACCACAACGTCGAACATGTCCGCGGACTCTTATTAGTATGGTAAGAACAAGTAGCATTTAACTGTCAAGTAACGAGTAACCAAACCAATGGGCGGTGTGAATAAAAACGAGTACGACGAGTATTTACTTACAAGTAAAGTGTAACGAGTATTTAAACTCCAAGTAAACCGATGTGAATAAAGCGTTGAGTTTACTTGTGACCGTGTGCTCGCTAACCCGAGGGTATACTAGCAAGTATTTACTCGCGAGACAACTGAATTCACAAGAAAGGCAAGTAAATACTTGTAGCGCCACACAGACTACTACGCATCATCTCCTGTTGTGACTTGTTCTGTTTTCGCCGCTAAACCAACTTGACTCCCCGTCAATACTCACAAGTCACTTGTCGTTCCCGTATGTTTTTGTCCTCTTGCAGCTATGGATGAAAGTAGTCTGACGTCCGGTTTTGACAATAGAGCTATTTTTGTAGCGTTATTGAAAGACTTTCGTGTTGTGCTAAGTAAATCCATGTTGCCTAACGTTGCATCTGCTAAAGAGAAGGCATTGGGATGTTTAGCCGACCAGTTTTCGAAAAACGTTGCGAAGCAAACTAGTTTTGGACAGTTAAAAAAGCTATTCAACAATATGAAAACCGTCGTCAAGAAAAAAACTGTCATCAACGCAACTGGAAATAAACCAATAACATTGTTGTCATGGGAGGCGGATTTCCTAAAAATTTGCGTTTCAAACGAGAACCCAGTTTATTGCAAAATACCTGGGACTTCATGCGTTGGATTGGGAGCAAGTTCTATGTCGCCATTGCCTGAACTCAATGAGGAGAATGAGAATAGTGACGACGAAGATGACCCCGTTGACATGTTAGCATCAAACCAGCCCATCACACCAGTGACCTGCAGACGTAAGATCGATGCGACGAAGTTGAAAAAAGATAAGAAATGGAAACTCTCAGCTGAAACTGAAGAGACGTTAAAGTTGACAACTGGTGAGCTGCAGCGTCTATTGTTACTTGAACAAATTAGGTTAACAAGACTTCGGGCTGAACGTGAACAACTGATGATAACGGAGTTGAACCTAAGAGCTGCACAGCACAGACGAACGGAGTCCGTGGAACAACGCGTTGTGGTGGAAGAAGACGATGTCTTAAAAGAATATGTGGTGTTGAAATAAATTGTATCCTGTTTCCTTTCCTGAAATATTACTTTTCTGTAAACAAATAAAATAATAGATAAAAATATTAATAAAATAAATACAAAACAAAAATAAACAATGAAATAAGTATATAATATACGTCACGTACACAGCTGTACACAGTTTGTCGGGTATGGTATGACCAATTGCTTTTCCAGCAGGCCATGTTAAACCTGACATACTGTAGGCCTATGCACACACATGCGCACATGTGACATACTTATTTAAAAATATATATGTTTGTTTTGTATATATTTGTTATTACTTTTTTATTTTATTTTTTCACATATGCGATTGCAATTGGAGTAAAGGAAATAGGATTAACTTTATTTCCATGTCAAAGATGTGTAGTTACATCATCAGATTATTACTAATTTCTAATCGTTTTGTCTGACCACGTCGTCTATTTATAACTTCATTCCGATCTAAATTATATAGAGGTGCATTTTCTTCAGCCACACCATTTTCGATTCCGTCTTCCAATTCCCAAGCATCATTCAAATGTTTTGCTACATTGTGAAGCATTGCACAACTTATTACTAAATTGGGAACATTTTTGACTGCTATTCTCTAACTTGGCTCGAGAGTATGGGACAACGACGTTTCATCTGGCCAAAAACTCGTTCAATTAGTACGCTTTCCTGAGAATGGGTCGAATTGTAATTCCGCTCACGAGCATTTCTTGGTTCGTCAAAAGGGGTCAGTAACCAAGGAGTAATTCCATATCTGCTATCACCAAAGAGACAAACATCACCATCATATCGGCACACCACGTCCTTAATTCCACTCACTCGCCAAATCCTGCCATCATGTACACTCCCTGGCCATTGAGCGTCCACACCTGTAATTTTTTCATTCGCGTCACAAGTCACCTGAATGTTTATTGTTCTTTTTCCTTTTCTGTTCACATACTCGTCGCCGAATTCCGACGGTTTCATAATATGCACGTGAGTGCAATCTATAGCACCAATGACAGTCGGAATGCGGAATTTTGAAGCCCAATCTGCCTTGGCCTGATCCATATCTTCAATAGTGCGTGGAAATTTAATCCAATCTTCAGACTTCGACACTATTTTATCCAATACACT
>PNEQ01020068.1:0-24384 GCA_003012365.1 Medauroidea extradentata
GTATTATAATTAATTATATACGTACAAATACATTATATATATTATATATTCACATATGTCTATACATGCACATGTAATTATATATGTATTATAATTAATTATATACGTACAAATACATTATATATATTATATATTCACATATGTCTATACATGCACATGTAATTATATATGTATTATAATTAATTATATACATACAAATGCATTATATATTTATTATATGTGTGTGTGTTTGTGTTAAATACAATTAGCTATATTTATAAAATTGTATCACCTCTTTGAACTTTGATTAATCAAACACAAGGAGTGCACTCGTTAATTGAGACTGCCTTAAGGGCAGTATTCATACACAAAGGCTTGTTTGGCAAATATGTATTACTTCATGAAGGAGTGCTTATTCTTCAAGCATTGATAATCGTACAAATAAATTCACTAACGCTTCTTACTAAGCACTACCTACGACATTTACATACATCTTCAAACTTAAATAACAATACGGACGTCGAAAACATGTATATTCAATGCGTTGAAATTATTTTCATTAATCTTCTTACTAACTCGAACAAACATATTACAATGCAAGTATTTTACTTAAATGTAATTTAAGTTACAATGTCGCAAAAGAACGCCCATGGTAGTGAATTATTGTGTAGATCATAAACGCCAACAAGTATTTCCGAACGTGTTTTGCTTACTAACGAGATCAACGCAGTCTTAATGAAACGAAGTTATGTCGGAGAATGGCCATATATAGACACATATGCACACTTTTTTCAAGTGTAAAAGTGTAATGATTTTTGTTATTGAAAATACTGAACTTGGCTTGATTGCATCTCTTGCTGTCGTGCTGTTGATTACATATGTATTTAATTTTCTAGATGAGTTGGGTGAATGTTCTACCTTAATTTAACTGCTGCGAAATTTACTATAACAATATTTCTCTTTACTTGAATATAGTTGATTATCCGATATCTAAATACTTTAAATTTCTGCTTAATATCTTCAGCCTGAGAGGTATCGCTCCTCACGTCCACGTTAAAAAACGTTTACTTGACACGGTAATCACTGACTAACATATACAAGTCATTTAAGCAACATTTAGAAGCAAGACGCCAACAGCAATTTCTGCGGGTGCACACGCAGACAAATACCCATATACATACATATTCTAAGTTTTTAATCGATTGCAATGGTACAGTATGTAAGATTTAAAGATGCATTGAAATCACGTCGTGATATTGTACTAGTCTTCAAAATTTGCCCGCTAAAGTAGTTGCACATGCAGCAACCAGTGGAACGTGTGTAAAAAATGAACCTATTGCAGTTTTCAGACAAAGTCAACAGATGCTGTTTGAAGCCGGCTTCTATGTCTAAGGCAGCTCTGTCTTTCCTACCAGCCTCGAATAACAGATGAGATGAGCTGATGAATGGGTAGAAACAGAGTCGGAATGAAGACGGGTATGAAACAGTGAGGAATTGGCTTCTAGCCTCAGAGGTGTTTGCTCCTCTTTCCATATGAGGCCCCCAGTCGGGAAATATTCTCATCAACGTTGACTTACAACTAATTGCATTGCGCCCGCTACGGCTCTGAGGATGCAAATCAAAATATGCTGGCAATTAAAAAAAATTGTTCATTCATGTTTTATCACTTATTGTTCAACTTAAATTCTTTAAATTTAATGGCATTCCTTGCATACTAAACCCTTTCAAATACGTCATCGTTTAAGTGTAAGAAAAAGTCAGGACAGTAATTTTACTGTTATCTATTTGTACAAATATTGAAAACTTCCTTATTACTGAAACGAAATAATTTACACCTAAATATAAGGCACTGAGGTACTTGTGAACATATTAGCGATTACACCAGAAATATTTTTTAATATTTTGAATGAGTTTTAAAAATAAAAAAATACGTTTTTTATTTAAATAAACTTTACTCTGTGTAATTAGAAAGGTACCCACCCTAAAGTTGTGTTTTGTGACGATAATTATTCCATTTTTGTGAATTTTACCTGTATTAATAAAGAACTGTAAATTTGTGACTTTTACATTCTCTTACATGGAAACTAAGGAATCTACTTTCTTATTTCAGGAAAATACATTTATTTCAATGTCAAAATTGTAAGAAATGTTTGGTACAAATACAAATTACAATACAGTCAAATCTCTTTAATAAAAACCTAAAGGGACCAAAATTTTTGTTGTTTGTAATAATGAGGTTTGTTTTAACAGGTGTTCACTAAAACCTTAAAATATTTCTAACATTTTGGTCACTCTGTTTATCCCCACAAATCAAATAATATTTTCACCACAATGACTTTATTTTGCTTGAGAACTTGATATTGCATATTGCATAAACAAAATTTTTATTGAACATTAAAGTAATTATTTTGTTTCTTGTCCCGCTCCAAGGGGAATATAAATTACTTTGTATTAATGAGAACTTTGTATTAACAGGGTTTGTATTAATGAGGTTATATTGTATTTATTTTTAATTCCAGCGTGCTGATCAACAATCCCTTAAGTGGACTTTATATAGCAGGAAATTTTATTTTCGTGTAGTTTATGTTCGTAATATTTAGTCCATTTTGAACAAGAACCTGGCATTTTTCATATCACAAATTTTACTGCTGTAAGTTGCTAGTAAAATTTCCCATAACTTTTGAGGTTAAGTAACTTTTGGCGGGAAAATTTTTTTTGTCATGTTTTGTTTTATTCACGCAATAAATGTAGAATGCATAATGCACGTAAGTATTGTTAAATAAACACGTTATTTTTCGGCTGAAGGGGAAGTATGGTCAAAGACCATCTTAGATAGGCATATTGGTAAGAACTAACCTTTTGGTCGTTTATCATGTAAGTTAGGGGGTGGCTGTAGCTAGACGTAGGCAGTTTGTACTGAAAATAGCTTATTCGGATAAATAAAACACGTTAATCTAAACAATGTGGCTGATAGTTACAAATTTTAGCATTGTCAACATTGGAAGAAAGGTAGCAGCTGACTATGTGTTTAAATTGTGTTGCTAGATCTATGATGGATGACCGTTTGGTCACCTTATACTTTACCTTTGGCACGATGCTAGAGGCTGATGATGAATGTGCTCGGCTAGCGACAGACGGAACGTCGGTCGTGGGTCTCGGTGGAAGGCTTGAAGAAGACAGACACTGTTTCCCCCGATACATGGCGCTACATTGCTGCACTCCAGTGCATGTGGGGAGAACCGCTTATGTCCTCGTCTTGTGTAACTACTAACCTGTATCGTAATGTCGACGTCACTAGCTCGTTCTCTAGGCATAACAATATAGATAGATCACTGTTAGAACATTGAGTAAAGTTGCGTTTTCGTTTTATTTATAAATTAGTGTTTATCGTTTTCCCAACAAAGTTAGCTAATAATACGGTTGCTTCAAAGTCATATATATTCATTTCTGGAATGGCTACAGACTTTTTGTTTGGGGGGAAGGGGGTAACAGGAATTACTTTCCAATTTTGTACGTGCATGTCTAGTGAAGAGAAGTGAAGTGCAGAGCTTTGGGTCAGAATTAAACATCTAGATTTTACAGTGAAGTCTAGCCTACGATTTTTTTTGTTTCTACACGTAAGTGAACATTTCAAGGCACAGTAGAAATATATCTTTACTGTCATTTGAGACAGGGAAATTTTGCGTGCCTAACGACCTGTCGTTTGGCTTCCACAGTCTTATGTACGTACACTATGTCTTCAGCTACTTGTACACTGGCTATTATTAATAGGGGCTCTGAATATCGCGAAATTAATCGAATTCCAATAAACTGTAATAAATGTACCCTATTATTAGGGCCCGGTAGTTTTCGCGAAAAGATTTTTGCAGCACTTTGTTTCAGTGCCTTACGTGCGCACCTGCATCTCTGCTTTTTGGTCAGTGATTGGGTGCCGTAACACCCAGCGTGTGGAGGAATCACAGACGTGATGTGTGGCACTTGTCCGTGTACTGATTGGCACAGTCTAATGAATAACGACTCGGCACAAAAACACTCTGTCAATAGCCATGAAGTTGAGCTGCAGGTGTGCACGTAAGACACTGAAACAATGTGGGGCAAAAATCTTTTCGCGAAAACCACCGGGCCCTACCTATTATTATTGAATGATGCAATTTGTGAAACATGTGAACCGTTTTGGGACAAACCACAAACGTTCTATGTTAAAAGGGTATAGAAATGTAAGATATCGAGCAAACGACTGGAATACTCATTCGACCAATCATAGATAAAATCTAAACTACTCATCATAATTCGTGAGATTTTTTTGCTGTGTATATATTCTACTGGTGGACGTTTATTTATATAGCACTGGGCGGTAGTATGCTTTACTTTCGAGTAAAAAATTAAAAATGGTTTTAAACAAATAAGAGATTGAAACCACACAATCCATAAAAACCGAAAACAGAATTTTTATAATTCTAAGTACGATAATATCTAGGACTCTGTAGTAACCGAAATTCAAACATATTTGCGTTTATCTTTAAAATAATTTTAACATCCGTAAACCACTCGCGCAGATATTTACGGGGAGTAAAACTATTTTAAAATTAAAAGGGGAAATTTTTTTTAAATTCAGTTAGAATCCTAGATCTTATCGTACTTAAAATTATAAAAATTACTGTTTTCCATGTTTGTGGATTTTGTGATTTCAATCCCATATATTTTGAATACCGTTTTTAATCTTTTTTACTGGAAAGCAAAGCGTACTGCCGGTTAGTGCTTTATAAAAAAACGTCCGCTAATAGAATATTTACTCGGAAAAAATCCCATCGAATTATTATGAGTATTTTAGATTTTATCGTCGGTTGATTATTCCAGTCGTTCACTCGACGTCATGCCTTTCCTAACTTGGCCTGTTGAGGGCAGAAACAGTGAAAGTCGACACAAAACCTTCTATGTTATACTAACCGCGTTGGAGTCTAGCACACAGTCAAATTATCCCGCTATTTTTCATTGTGTCTAGCTATTGCTCATGTAAGTGGCCAGTTGTACGTGTGACAGGTTAGGGAGGGAATCAGCGAAAGTGTATATGTATGGTTGATATCGGTTCAGATTATTAATGGACAGTTCAATAAACGTTGACTCAATCGCAGAAGTAACTGTCTGAGATCTTAACTTTCCTTCAGATGAATTCGCTAAATTTCCGGATACGTAATTACTATGCACAGCAATGTGGTCTCCAGAAGTGCTCACTTACCGGTGGACAGCGTATATCTCGCACAGTTCTCGGCAGGCGAATGTGCCCTTACTGCACGCAGGCCCGAGTCAAATGGGGCCGGGCCGGTTGAATGGCCGGTGCGATAGGGTTGCCGCAGCTGCGCGCGCTCCCACGCGGGTCTCGGCGGGGTTATTGTGTTCCCTCCTGCCTCCGCCACCCCCCTCACCGACCCTGTCTCACCGGCGCCACCCCTGCATTGCGCCTACAGGTGGAGAGCTCGACCTCTCTTGACATGTGCCTCAGTTTCCTCGGACAGTTACGAGTCCACAAAGGGGGTCGCTTACGCGTGAATTACCTCCGTCGAGACTGGGCATCGTTATCGCGGGGTTGTTTCAACTTCATCAGCCCCACGCGAACTGTCGTCACTCGACCGGAAATTGCGCAGACAACTAGTACCTGGTCCCTGCTTTGGCTTATGATTTCAGTGCTGTACAAATTGTGTTGACGAATTAGCGGGTAGTTGTAGATGATAAAACATAGTCATAGTGGTTTCAAGCGTAAAACTGTACAACGGTACAATAATTTGCCGTAGTATAATTTCTTCTTTTGTAACCTTCCTCCAAAATTTAACGTGTTTTGAATTTTAGTCCTTATATAACTTCATTACGATCTGCTTTTGAGTTCTGAAACGAATTGACGTAAATCAGCAATTCAAATACAAGCCTAACAAAACACTGCCTCCTCCAGAGTATATAGTTACATTTTTGAATCCACACGTAAATTCTCTGTAAGTGAACGGATATGAATTACAAATTTCATTATATGGTCAACTCACAGTTTCACTATAGAATTGGTACGCAAACAATCCTAGCGGATACGACGTAAATGCAAGACATTAATTAGGTGTTCTGAGATATTCGCCTGTAATAATGTTAAATGAATAATCATATTAACATAACGGAAAACGTAAATTATTTAGTTGAAACATTTATAAGCTATAAGACTGAATATAGACTTGCAATTTTAAGGAGCCAATAAATCCGCTGTCAGTTTTCTCATAATTTCTATTTAGCACTAATTTCTCTTATGTAAGCTTTGGGCTGGCAACATGTTGTTTTTGAACGCTTTGTAAAAGTACAAAGGAAATCCTTGTAAATTTTACAAAAATTTTTTAGAGTGTACAGTAAATAACTCGTACTTTGGCATCAACTACGAAAGTGTGTAAAAGACATCTTACTATGACAGCCTGTAGATGGACAGCTCACAGCGAAACAATCCAAGAAAGGCATGCACGATTCAGTCTGAAACGACAGTCCAGTGAACCCTGTCGCATAGGGACTCCAAATTAGATGACTATTCACTGTATCCAAGCTTACGAAGAGTTCTGTGTGAACATCACTTCTGAACCTGACAACATCTGCTCAACGTAAATAATGTACCTTGGCATGCAAGGGATAATCCTCCGAGAACAAACACGTTGCAGCCATTTTATGAAGAACGCAAGCTGGTATCGGCAGCGTCATGGCCTGATTAATGATTTCTAAGTATTTTTAACGTTCATTTACATATCTGGACGACACTCTCGCCCAATATACTCATCCATCCATCTTTGATGCTTATGTACCTACACCAAAGCATATTAACTGTCTTTCTTGAGGTGGTACTAGTCAGTGCGACGTTTCATATCGTCATATGGACAGAATTGTCCAGGAGTAAACAGATCTAAACTCAGACAAGCAGATTTCGGTCTATCCGCATGTCACGTTTGTTGTATGAATCCCCCGTTACCCAGCCTTCAGCAGCCGCCAGACACACTGCAGTTCCACATACAGTACACTTGACCACTTTCCAGCATTTTGTCGAATTGTTACATTACTGTGTAGCTGCTTTCTGCACTGCAAAACACGGTTCTGCTGGATAGCTGCTAATGGTAAAATTATACTACCACACTATGTTTGAACTAACGGTTTTCATTAAATTCTAAAACGTATAGTTGAATCAATACAAGTAATGTCCTTTATTAGGGCTAGGAATATTTCGCGAGTTCAACGACGAACATGATAGAATCTATTATCCTGTGTACATCGAAGCCCTACCATTTATCCATTACCTGCTACTCATTCAGACAGCAGACAATGAACGAATAGACGGGGCTTGAGTATGCATAGAACATTGGATTCTAACATGCAGGTTATTAAACTCGTAAATTTTTCCTATCCCTACTCTTTATTTATTTGACCTAGATGTCTGCCCTCGGCTTCGACCGCATTTAATTAATACAAGTAAGGGCAAAGAATTCATGTCACACTGTGTATGGATGGAAATATGTAGAGAAATACACCGTATTAACTGTTTCTTGCTGCTCGTGTCATACTCGATTTTCAGATTGTTTGCCTTAAACGTTTTAAGAACTAAATAATTGGAATGTTATATCAAATACAGCCTTTGAAACATAGAGTAACGCAATATTTCATCAGGACAAATAAATACTATATACAATAAACGAAAGTTAAATAAGTCTTCTTGATCCCATAAAAATTAAGTAGCGTGTCGGCTTTTACTATTATTATTTTTCATATTGATCTTCATTATATGCCATGTCATTTTATTTGGAAAAGTACATTTAAAGTCATACACATATGTTGTTTTTAATCCAGGTGATATTGTCAAAGATACGGAAATCTGAACAAGGCCGTTTTTAGCCAGTTAAGAGACCCGAAAATTATGTTTCCAAGAAAGGTACCGACTTTGTAAACTTACTGCGATATAATTTATAATTTAAAGTGTTTTGTAGATCTTATAACGAAACCTGAATTGATAAGAACATTATATTTATGAAGCGTTATGAGGAGAGGAGAGCTGTCTAAACACGCAAGGGATAAATACTTGCTCAGAAAAAAACCCTACATGTAAAATAAAAGTACTGTGATATAATTTACATTTGAATTTATCATGCGGGGTATCTTATAAGCTTCCCTATATACAAGATATATGAATGTACGAATGTCGTTACTTAACACAAAACCAGACGATTACCTACAAGAAAATACATAAAAACCTGTTACCACCTACCAGCTGGGGGAATGGCAATAACTCTCAATTAATTAAAGAAAATATGAGTAGAAAAATATAAGTTTCATAAAACTAACAAAAACCTTCACAAAAAGAGATAGGAACTTTGGTTTCAGTAAAATTAAATTAACACCTACAAAATAATTTATTCAAGATCAATCAAATACCTCCACATTAACCAGGGAATTTAAGACATTATAGTTATTTACTAATATACAAATATACCAACTGAAGATTACATTTACAAGAAATACGTTTCAAAAACCAACACAAACCTTGAAACTTTTGATGATCTTAAATTTATCGTAAATTTAAAAAAAAAAAAAAAAAAAAAAAAAAAAAAAAAAAAAAAAAAAAAAAAAAAAAAAAAAAAAAAAAAAAAAAAAAAAAAAAAAAAAAAAAAAAAAAAAAAAAAAAAAAAAAAAAAAAAAAAAAAAAAAAAAAAAAAAAAAAAAAAAAAAAAAAAAAAAAAAAAAAAAAAAAAAGGAGGTGGAGCTTGAATCCTTTTTCTCAGGGCGGAACGATAGATTCTAAATATTACTATTAAGAGGGCTCGCCTGCATATGTCAGGACAGTCTACCTTTTTCGAGACTCGGAGAAGTCTACTCACGCACCCTCCGAACCAAAATGGGAGTCCGACACCACGCCACTAAATATAAAACAAGGGCCAGAGTGGTGCGGAAACCCTACCTTGCTACAATATTAAAATTAACACTCGTAGACGATACAGAGGTCAGCTCATCACTTTGCCCGTAACAACGTCTGAGGTGGCTTTAAGGGGGAGGGGGGTTAACTGGCCGAAGACCTAGCAACCAGAGGTAGTTGGAATTTTGTTCTGTGATGATCAAATTATATTTAATATGTCGTACTTGTACTAACGTTATTTTTAATATTCTGGAATAATAAACAGCCACGCTTTTGAGACGGCAAGTATTCTGTACAACTTTTACATCACATAGGCGCCCCCCCCCCCTCTCAAACGATGTTTCTATATCCACCATTGTCACAGACTGACTCTCTCCAGGCATTCACTCACATACCAACCTACGCTGTAAGAAAACTTTTTAAAGAGTATGGAACGTTTTCGTCCGTACACAGCTTGGGAACCTTACCATAATATTTCAGGTTATAAATGGCGCAACGATTTAGTATTGTTGCTATACAACTATGTATATTAGAGTGTTTCCTAAAATGTATAAGAACCTACTATTTATGCACGGGAAATATTTTTACCATACCTGATTTATTAACACTCATATATATATATATATATATATATATATATATATATATATATATATATATATATATATATATATCTACGTGGTAAATTTACAAACCATAAGTGTAAATCCTGTGCCGTCCCACCTCGTCACGTGACGACAATCAGCGGATTTCGCTATGTTTGGTACTCATCCAGTGTGGCCTGCGCTAAAGTATCTCACAAGACGTGGATCGCACGCAGCCGAAACCTCCGGTTATCAGAAGTCAGATGGTCCTACGGTACCGGGTGGTTATTATTTTACTTTTATATATATATAATTTATATGTTGTTTACTCTTGAGGGATCAAATATCGATTAACCCTAAAATTTATTTTTAGAAAGAATAGATGTAGATGATTTATCGAAAACGTATTTTAACCATTTTTATTTCCTTAATGGTTGAATTTCAACGAACACTTTTTTTAATCCTTGCCATCCTCATAATCTCAAGTTTCTCGGTCCAGCGGTTTGGCCTGTGCGTTGATGTGTTAAACAGTCATTCTTAATTTTTATTCAATGAGTTATGAAATGTTATCTAATGGCACAGTTCACTCTCCCTGCACCACACTAAAATGTTTTCAGAACTTACAACATTCGAATCATATTGTAAAAGTATTGAAGATACTTCACAGTAGCCTGCAGTGAAAAGTACTCATTATTTTTAACCCACATACATTCAATTTTAATTTTCTCTAACATGTAGGCATATGTTAACTTAATTGTTAAACAGTGTGAATGCTTGATGGAATGAATATTTGACGACATTTAGTAAAAAATACGAAGATTAAATTTTTAAATATTATAATTACATAATAATCAGTTTAATTTAAATTATATTTATAACTGAGATGACTAAGTCCAACTGTTACACAAACTACATAATAGTTAAAGATGATGGTTTATCTCGGGAAAACTTGACTGTTTGCCGAGTTCCAACGTACGTTCAGCTTACCAGAAGATTACTGGCTTTGGTTTAGCAAGGACGTGAAGCTGTTACCCTATTTTACTAGGCCAATGAGAAAATCGCTATTGTAATATTTGATTCCTATTGTTGGTCTGCATACATCTCGCAAGAAACCACAATGTTTTCAAAGGCATATCGGCACAAACATTTTTCGCGTTATGCCGTCTCTAGTAATAGTTATTACGTGAAGGTGACACCGCATTTAACGCGCGATCCCTTCGCGGCACAAAAAACGCAATATTTCTAGAGTCCACGATTTTTTTGCGAAAAGAATTGTGCAACAGTTTGTTTCAATGCCTTATGTGCACATAAGCTGTGCTTGATGGTTACTGGCAGAATGTATTATTGCACAGACATTTGACTGTGCCAACAGAAACAAGACACGTCTGATTTGTGGGTAGAATCCTAGACGCTGAGGGTTAAAAACAGCCACTCACTGAAGCATGGCTGCATATAAGGCATTGAAACAAACTATTTACAAAATTCTTTTCGCGAAAAATCGTGGGCATTAAATACAGCTCCACGCGGTCCAAGCGTGGTAATTCCTTATTTAAAATCCTGGCTTGTTGTTTGGTTTTACAAAACTTTGCACACTGCTTTAGGTTCCCTAGGTTCCCAAACTATCGTGTTACAGATACTCAGATACTGTCACGTAACATCGCCTAGAAGACAGCACTTTACATATTATTCAATGCCACGGAAGAGTAAAAAAAATCGCGGAAGCGCTGACAGGTCTTGGCTTCCGACTTGAAGCGACATAATACAGAAGAGCAACGTGAAGAATGGCGTGTTGCGTCAAGCGTCTTTCTAGTCCCCCGTCCCTGTTTCTTCCTGTCGCCGAGTGATTTCCCTATTATGGATTGCATTACGCGCCGACGAGGAGGAGGGAAAAAAATAGAGTGGCGGGAGGTGTGAGGGTGAATTTCCTTCGACTAGCCACGCCCTTCGCCCCCGCGTCGTCGCCTGTCCTCTGTATTATTTACTCCCTCTGCGCGTTGAGTCGTCGTCACCCTCCATTGTCCACCGCCACCCCCATTACGTCGGACAACTGGTAACGTTGAGCGAGCGCTCGAGCCGACGAGTTTGAATAATGGTGCGGGACATTGTCTCTTCTCCCCTCACCCCTGCTGACCATCCACGTGAGCCGCGTAGCGGTGTGAAACACGTAGGCTAGACTCTGTTCTGGGTTGCTGCTACCCAACTGTTATCCAGGCCATCATCCATAATGCCATAATATATGTAAATATACTCCGTCTCATGTAAGTTTGGTACAATTTGACACCTACTTATGAGCAATAATTTTTAAGATTTTATTCATTGTAGCACAATGCAAGTCAAACTTTGCAGTATAATTTGTGAAATGGACATTTCCAGTTTATTTTAGAACTAGAATAGTCTTGCATTTTGCCACAAATTACAAAGTATGCCCACAAGTAGCTGTCAAATTTTACCGAACTCGTATGAAACGGAGTATATCTAGACATGTTACGTGTTTTAAATAATGTGCTACAATGTAAATAATTTCAACACATAATGTTAGTTTGTCTATGGAAAATAAAGTTTTCTTTTGGAAGAAAATTATTTGCAGTAAACATTGACTACGCGTTCTTACTCTTTAATTTTCCTTTATGTACTGATATAATGTTTCTGCTAGAGGTAGAGCAGAATCTGAGATACTGAAGCTAGCCGTGAATAAAATTACATCGATCATTGCCTTCATATTTTACGAGTTTTCTTTCGAGCCTAAAGAAGAATAGATGACGTTAATCCGACTTGTTTTTACTATGTTAAAGGCGCGTTGTAGAGCAATTTTCGTCACCAAGTTTTTATTTGTGCCAGATATTTTTTTTTTCTTATTTTAGACACAAAATGTGACTGAATTTGGCTCTTATGAAATTTTTTTATCTCTCATAGTTTTCGCGTAATGGCTTGTTAAAGTATTAAATTTGCATGTTTCCGTTTTAAGGACTACACTAAAACCAACTGACATACCAAACTGAACAAATTCACAGTGGATTAAGACGTCACAGGCTACAATATCACGTACACAAAAAAAGAATTTAAAAATTTCATATTCAAATAAAAATGCTGAAATTTAAAATTTAAATTTAATATATTCAATCATTTTTTTTTTTTAGAAATACAAACAACATTTTAATTTGTGGTTTAAAATGTTGAACTCGTAGCCTACAATATCATTATTCACTGTGATTTTTTTTTTCAGTTTGGTAACTGAGTTGGTTTTAGTGTAGTCCTTAAAACAGAAACACGCAAATTTTGGTTTTAACGAGCCACTACGCAAAAACTATGAGAGATTTAAAAAAATTTATCAGAGAAAATTTTAGTCACGTTTTGTGTCTAAAACAAGAAAAAAAAATTAACCGGTACAAATATTATAATTAAATCAAGGTGATGAAAATTGCGGTAGACCGCGCCCTTGACTGATTTTTCGAGACAAGAAGTACTTTGGTTTTAGCTTATAATTTAGTTGATAAAGTTTTCATAGTTATACAAGGCTTAATTAGACGACGAGATTTAAATTGCTTAATAAAAAATTAAACTACCTGAACGAAGAAATAATTTTCAACAGCAGTAGAAATTAGGGACCATGGCATTAAAATTTAATCAATTCATTACTTTCTTGCCTTGTATGGGTGATCTTTATGTACGGATGATTTCATTCAGTTCGTTTTTGCCCACATTTCAGATTAAAAGTGACCTTACATATTTTTTTCTATACTATATTAGCTCATCATGTTAAGATTCTATTAATCACATACGTGAAAGAGTAAATAATTATAACTACGATATTTCGTGTTGTTGAATGACTGTAATCGGTGCGTGGTTTTACTTACATTGGGATTCGTCAATCCCCACAAATAATGTACTTAGGATTCCTCCAATAATAATATTTAAGTGAATATCTTCGCACAGTACTCAAACGTAAATATTTATAGTGTTGAAGATTTTCGTTAAGGAATTTACTAACTACCAAAATGAACTGAAAACAGAAATCACAAAATGTAATCTGTTATTTAAACCATCTGAGCGATACTAGTAACAATTCTCCCAATAATTTGCTGGTCTCTGGCTGTGCTACAAATGGAAAGAAAACTCATAATTATTTATAAATAAATTTTAAGTCACATGTGTCTCTGAACCAATATCAAATTGTTAAGAATATTAAGTTGATATATTTTTCGGCTTTCCTGTTATGTAATAATTTTTAATTGGTGTAACTTTAGTTTCATCAACCTAGCTTCGCAGTAAAAATTGCATTCCGCTTAATAACAGTGTATTGAAGTACGGCATCATATTCACACTAAGACGCATTCAGATAAAATACTGAGTTTAATATTCCTTTGGTTTAAAATTGAAAATTGAAAATGAAACCAATTTCAGTCATATTGTGGAAATTTTGTAGTCAGGTTATTTTAACATCTAGCCTGAAAATGGAAGACAGGTAATAATTACATTTCTCAAGTGTTGCTTGCTATAATGTTTCTACTCTACTTCAATCAGCACCTCATACTAAATTTTTACAGCATTCTCCACGTATTTCCAAACTGGCAGCATATATTATACTGTGAATACATATTAATTTAAGACATTGTTATTTATTAAATTTTACTGGAGATGAAAATACTAATAACAAAATAGTTTTATTTCATAATGAACATTAATAGTAGCAGCAATATTTTTGAACTAAAATGACGATTGTATTTAATGATCCGGCTGGAAATGAGATGAAATTATTGCAAGATAATATCTTTAAATTAAGATCCTAGTAAGATTCTACTGAAAATATCACATTCGCTTTTCGTTTAGTTAAAGTTAATTAATTTTGGCCAGCACTTTACATATATGTCTTTTGCGCTGGTGGGGCAAGGGGAAGGGTGTGAAAATAGGTTGATGTGGAACAACGCCGGAATAAAGAGGTCGGTGAATCCGGAGGTTCCTGCTGACCAACGGGATCGTCCGGCACGAAACCGCATGCGAACAAACGGATCGACCCCGCCGGGAATCGTATTGGATCACTCTGGTGTGGAGAGATTCACTAACCACTGCGCTAACGTTTAACTGTTCCGACTTTTTACTATGAAATTTGAGATATGGATTTAATTTATTAATTCTCATAGGAAAAAATTAAAATGTTCACAGGTCAAAACTTTGCGTTTAGCCTATTTATTGAAATGACAATGTAAAGTAAATGTGATGTTCTATAAATTGTAAAGTGGAAATTTTAAATAATATACGTACTAAAATTATATTTTCGAGTATAAGGGAATAAAACAGCGATGCAAGAGTTGCGTACGTATGAGATGTACGATTTTTAGAATATAAGAAACACTATCAGGAAAATCTTTGGATAATTTTTCTGAAGCACGAAATATACCCAGACTATTAGTAGAGGTCCAGTTCAGAACATAGATCTATTATAATTTCCACTCTACAATTAATAATTCCGTATACTTAGCTTAAGCGACCAAATTTCTTGATGCTTGTGGTTCAGACAGTGCTGAATTCTACATAGAAATTCTATTAAATTATTTTAATCGAAATTGGACCACACGTGCTTGTCAACTTGTTGTACTCTGTAGTGTGCAGATCCTTAGAACATTGCTATCTTTTGTCAACAACGTACACGCTGTATTTTGAATTTCAGTTATGAATTTAATGCAGAAAATATTTATCTTTATTATTTGTGTCATTGTCTTTCACACTGACCTTTTTAGAGAAAGGACTGTCTAAAGTGTTTCCAAAGTAGTGTTAAGATGATAAAAAATGAATACGTTATAATTATATAAAACGCGATTCGAACAATTTTCATAATTTCACCATAGAACGATAAAGTGACATTTTAAATAGCTTAGCTTCTCAGTGTAAAATTATCGCCTTCAGAGTGTATTCACGAGAAAATATGAAATGTGTAATTTTCTTCCAAATGAAACCCTAGTTTTAAAATTCCTAACTTACAATATAGCTTCTTGTATGCTTGGTTCCTTTACTTAAACGACTTATATCCTGTTTAGAATTAACAGGCTGAATAATTCTGTGTGATGTAGGACCTGGCTGCCGATCACCTGACTGTAAGATCGGTGACGTCATCCGGACCCGCACTGTCGATCGCCCGGCTGTAGCGCAGATGCAAAGCGGGTAATATCTGCATGGGCGCACACATTGTTGCACCGCGCACCCCCGCCTCACAGATATTGTATGACGGCCGCTGACAGGTGTGACAGGCAGGTCACTACGTGGAGTGACGAGCTTGCCCACCCCTCCCCGCTAGCACAGTTTCACGCGCTGCTATCGGCTGACACGCGATCTATCAGCTGTTGACAATATTAATAGCCACGTCACGGGCCGCGGAAAGCCAGCATTCAGGTAGCGCGCAGTCCCCTAGTAATTACTGCAACTAGGGTGAACGCCCTGCTAGGGGCATGGAAACTGGAATGGGGGTGGATGCTGCGTCGAGGAACACGTCAACACCCCGGTAATGACATAATGCTGATGACTTCGGCGGAGGCGCCCAACCACCTAGATTACCGTCTGACTGGACTACAGATTTGCCATTAATGAACTACAACCACGGTGTAAACAAATATCATCAAGTTATGTAGCTTAAACAAGCCTTCAAATTTACGAACTCAAATATGTTTCTTAAGAGGAGTCCTTCGCGGTGTCAAATTTCCACCTTTGACGCGTGGTAACAGCTTAGCGATAAGAGCCAGTGTCCCACGCTTGACGAGAAGCATATCGCCTCTATTCGCAGCTCGCCAAACTGGCGTGCAAGGTTTCCGTTGTAGTATTTTTACTATGGCCCTAATATTTTATTTTTGAATAGTTTGAAGTAAAGACCAACGCATGCTTCTTGTTTTGCGCTTTACGAATTCAGGTAATATTTTCGGAGTTACAACAGTCTAAAAAAACCCCCGTTTTTAGCCATTTTGAGAGGCCCGAATATCATGTTTCCAGCAAGCGTGCTGAATTTTTGAAAAAATAGAAGCATGGTTTCAAGTGTGTGCTCTTTTCGTAGGTAAACATAATATGAATAACTTAAGCGGTTTCGCGTAAAAATGTATGCGCGTGACACGCTGCAACGCCGTCCATGCGCCAGTCGAGGACTTCTCTTAACAAACGTATTTCATTGTGAATTAAAAAAGTTAAGTCTATAATATTAGAAACATTTTGTTACTTACATTGATGCAGAATTAGAAACGTTACAGGTGGTTACGGCCCAAATTTATACTGCCGCAATGTACGCTGTTTGTTATTTAAATGCTCTATTGCACAATTCGTATACTGAATATTTAGATTGCACTGCTATTTCATTGTTTTAATTTTTAGCAAGTGAAATATAACCGCAGTTGAAAGCGTCAGTGCGTCGTAGTATTTAATCAGGGGTGCATGATATTTTCACTGAACACTTCCCGTCTGTGAGCTTATATCCTTATTAAATTTGGCTCATATCTATTGACTGCAATCAGACCTTGAAACAGATAATAATTCACACAGATTTGAAATATGTCAGAACGTGTGTTTTATATGTGTTTATTTAATCCATACGGCATAGCTGTCAATGTAAAAACATACTTAGAAACACACACGTGATAATAACGTTAAAAATTTTGATGTCTCTTGTACTGAGGAAACAGGTCATGAAATATACAAATTAAATATATTTGGTACCACACGTTATTGTGAATACTAGTTTATGTAAAGATGCATATTAAAGAAAATCACGCCACAAAAATAAAACGACCTAGTTTTTCTCATTTATCACAAAAATGAATAGAGTCTTGATTTAATTGGTCAGAAGATAACGTTGTTATTATAACTAAACTATCTGTCGCAAAACTTTCCGAATATATGAATCAGATGGTGATAATTTTTCCTCCCATTTTTAAAAAAGAGAAATATTTGAAAACTCTTCTCAGATAACTAACACGTATTTTGTTGTAGCAATGCATATTACATTGTTGCCATATTTCTAAAATTATTAAGAAGTCGTTATTTTTACACTAATAGTTTTCATGTAGATACGTCGCTTTATTTTTTATTTTTATTTATTTATTTATTTTTTTTTTTTTTTTGTAATTTGTTGTCCTGCTGTGAGTAAAACATTATTGAAAATTTTTCTGATACATATTCGACCATTACACAACTACACAAGGTACTTTCATTGCAACCTTATCCGATATATATACACTAGCTGACGTTGTCCTGTCTTAACGATGACTATTGAAATCGAATTGTTATAATTAATGTCGATAAATAAATCTCAAGGGCAGTCGCTAAGTGTTTGTTTTCTTTTTTGTTTGTTTTCTTGAAAATCCATGTTTTCCCATGGCCAGTTATATGTCGCCTGTTCCCGTGTCAGAATACCAACAAAACTATTTATATATTAAGAGTATCGTATATCATAAAGCATTACAACAATAAACACAAATTTGTTTTATTAATTATAACAATTCTATTTCAATAGTCATCATTAAGACAGGAAGCATGTAGACAAAATTATGGAAAACAATGTTCGTATTTGTTTAGCATTTGACGAAATTATAGCATCCTCAAGGCGTAATGGCTTTGAACTAACCGTGATGTACACTAAGAAATTCAGTTTTCTTTCTTTATTTTTTATCAGTAAAATAACTCCGATCGAAGCACTTGTTTTAAACGATATTATGATTTTTTACATCCTCTTTTTCAAATGTTTTTACTGTCCAAAGCGCTAAGGTTAAATTAGAGATAATATTATATGGTTATTAAGTATTCTTAAATAAGTATTCTTATATTTTTTTTCGCGCAATTTTTAAAAATTTTTTTTCAATAAGAACCTTCTTCTGACAATAACAAACACAACAAAAAAATAGTGAAATCGGTCCAGCCGTTCACACGTGATGACGTGACCAATTTAAATAGGGATTGAACTATATATATATATATATATATATATATATATATATATATATATATATATATATATATGGTAACTCGATGGAAGATGCAACACCTAAGGAATATTAAAGTCATAATGTTTGAATTTATTATGTAAAAAATATTACGATAGGGTATAATTTTCGTTGGACATTTGTGTTAATCAGTAATGAGCTATAAGTGTTTTTAAAACCAGTTTATATAATAATCAACTAAATGTAAAAACCTGTATGACTGGCATCTTCTCTCGTGTTACCTTATATATATATATATAACTACAGGTTGGTGAGGGGAATGAAAACTTATAATAAACAATATGCGAGACAAACTGTAATAAATAACTGACCAAATAATATTTTCATTATTTTTTTATGTGAACAAAATATGGCACATGAAACGAAGTCCCAGTTACATGGAGTTGTTCTTGACAATTTGAAAAGTTGTTTCGCTGCTGACTGGTGCGTTTATTTTGTTTATGAAAATTACCTATCTTCCTAACATCTCTGGTCTCGTCGTGTTGCCTGCGAACAGTCGAGCGCTGTCTCGTTGCAATAAGTATATTCATTCATAAATACCACTGCCGCCGAATGGATATATTCTAAAAGTTGGTTCTAAGATATCAAATGAAAATATCGCTTGTTTCTACTATTGTTGCGAGAGTTATGTTTTAAGCGTAATACTGACCAGGTCTCGTAAGACGGCCGCACAGTTTTGTTGATTAATAGTTCTTACTGCGTTGACTAGATCTTTTTAAACAATGATTACTGTGGTTTCGCCTTGGTTTAATAAATATTTCTAAATTTACATAATTCTGAAAACTTATAATATCGTTTACAAAAATTATACTAAATAACAAAATAAATTATCTAAAAAACTGTAGGATAATTCAACTCTTCTTCGGGCTAACAAAACAGAGTGAGGGATCATGACCTTAAGCGGCAGATGTAATTCTCCGCGTTTGATGTACGTGAACAGGGAAGCGATAAAGGTCAGACTGCTACGTTCGTTGAGAACCACGTCTCCTGTATTCACTGCGCGGCTTGTAGTGTTTTCTATTGTTTGTTTCAACGAGACTTTTAGCGGTGACCTTACAGTTTTATTAGTGGAATCTAAGGCCCGTTCTACAGTGACACGCAAGCGCATACGTATCACGAAAACGCAAACGCAAGACACTCCGCGTGCCTTCTACAATGGGACGTAAACGGACACGGATACGCATCCGGAAACGCAAGAGAGTTGGTCAACTGCGAACTCTTACGTATCCGTGCTTGCGTTTAGCCAATAGCAATCGAGCATTTCATATTTCGCCACCTTGTTGGTTTACAAACCTTTTACACGTTGAGTTTTCGCGGTTAACAATTAAAGACGCCTTCGTGCACTGTATTTGCGATTATTATTTGTGACTAAAATACTCCGGAACACTTTTCGTGAAGTACCATTTGAATAATTAAACATACGAAAAAAAAAATGTTGCATTGTAAAATATTGTTGGTTAATTACTATGTTAAAATTATGCGGCTGTTAAAATTTATATTTCCATAGAAGACACGTACAAACCTTTCAATAATATTTATAACATACTTAACTACAAATAAAAGTGAAACAAATTTTTCTAATGTCGGAAATTTACACGAGAAATACCTTATTTTTCGTTTCATAGGTTGCAAGTCCGTACGTTTACGAATGCGTTTTCATGCATTGTAGAATAGGAAACGTATTTCACTCCGTGTGCTCGTTTCGTTTGCGCGTTGCGTATCCGTTTGCTTACGTTTCCGTTTCACTGTAGAACGGGCCTAAGTAACCTCAAGCACACGTTTCTAATAAGCGTGCTGTATTTTAAATTGTAGCTGTACATTTATAAGTGTGTGTTCTTCCCACAGACAAACGTGATATGAGAAAGTTTAGCCGTTTCGCGTAAAAAAAAATAGCATGCGCAGCACGCTACTATGCTGTCCAAATGCAAGACCTCTTGAGTGATAACGGACCAGAAGTAAGAGAGTTTAATCCGGCAAAATTTCAGAGCTTTCAGGAAACGGCGGCAGCCCCTTGCCATTTGTGAGCGACATCTTCGAGCAGCGCCAGATCCCCAACTCTGGAGATGACCAGCACATTCTGTGGAGCCCTTCGCAGATTCAAATGCCACCCTGCTTTCCCCTTTAGACTTGACGATCTGCAGAAATCCCGCCTCCCTTTGTCTCCCCTAGCTCCCCCTTCACCCTCACCCACATCACCCCTGATGCAATCGTCCTAATTAAATCTCTCCTGGCCCAACCCCCTTCCCTTGCAGGAATTTGGTCGCGGCCACACCGACGTGCTAAATATGCAGATGAGCCAGGGCCTGTATTTATCAAGGTATTTACCGGCGGATCTGATAAACGCCCTGCGAGGGTAGTTGAGGTGCCGGACAGGAAGGGGTCGCTAGCTTCCCGCACACGTCCGGTAAATGAGGTTGTTGAGTTCCACCCTTCCCTCGTCGACACTGAGGGAGGCGTGGTCCTTGCGCGTCTCGTGGCTAAGCACTCCAGGGAGTCGTCTCGGACGTCACGTCGCTAAGCGGAAATGACGAGCGTTATCTGCTTGACTCGGTAGAACGAGTTCCAGACGAGGCCACTTGGAGAACAGTTTGAAAAATTCCTTCCCTGAAGGAAAATTTACATTGGTGCTCAGAAATCTGGTAGCGGGAGTTAACGATAAAGACAGCGGTTTCAGTCTTCTATGTGAAGACTTGTATTTTAATGAGTTTAACTTTTTAGTACGGTGAAATCTATACACAATGTTGTATATGCAGTGGGAAGGTAAAAATTCTCCGGAAAACCAGAACCGTCATTTCAAAAGCGCTCACTTTAATGTGAAAAGACTGTAGCGTATATACAAATTGGTAGATGAGTGATTTTCTCTAATATGTTCTGTACTACTCAAATAAACTAAATCAGGTTAAAGAAACAATGGTTTTTACTGTAGTAAAGTGATACATAACTATAAAATATTTTCCCCACTTTTGCCATAGAATAACTCATATTTCATTGTTTGTGATTTCATACAGTATACCGGTAATTTAAAAGTGAGTAGAAGTTTCAATTCCACTTCGTTAAAAATATAACTCAGGGTGCATCGAAATCAGCGCGTATACTTTTATTTTGTTTATCGTAGTTTATTTTCGAATAAAAATAATAACATTTTACAAGAACTTCATTATAAAAAGCAAAATTCATTTTATTACTGCAAGTTATTATTTTCTTATTTTATTATTTTTTTAAAAATTTCTTGTGAATGAATTAGTTAGCACATTTTTTAAAAATCCGTTTTTAAGGATTTTTACTTTTACATCGAAATTAGGTGTGAGTAACTAGGTTAATACATTTTATAATTTACAATAACATTTCATTGAATAATTTATACTTTTTAAATTGCTGACATTACTGTGAAAGGCCCGTACAACACGATCACAGGTCTACACACGTGCGTACTTTGACTTGTATAGCAGTTGTTTACTGTTCGATGTGTTTCGCCTGACAGATTTATCATGTGCAGCCATATCTGTAAATCGCATTACAACAGAACACCTTAAAAAACGATACATTGGGGTAAAGGTTGTTCAAGATAAACTGAAAATTTTTTTTCGTGGTAATCTATAGTTTCGTGTTTATTTTGATGTAAGCAAATCAACTTGAGTAAAAATCAAAGTGTACAGATTGGCAGTACTGAAAATCTAACGTCTTAAAGTCACAATGAATAATATTTTTCAATTATTGTTCTAGACAAGGTGAGCTTAAATAGTGCTCAGTTCATCGCGAACGACATATACTCGGTTTTGTGGTATTTAGACTTCGTTGACGGAAATGGCGCGGTCACCTGAACCAGTGAAAGACTTACAGTCGAACTCGTCATGGAAGCTACGCGGCTGTAGCATGGTCCAGTAGCTGCGTAGCTGCGAGCCATCATCAACCTACCAGAGAGAGACAGAGAGAAAGACAGAGACTGAGGGATGGTGAGTTATCTGTCCCCACCGCCGCCGGGCGGCCGCTCATCGCGATCGGAATGCGACTAAAATCCCCGGCCGTCCCCAGCTCATTTATCTGACCTGCGTGAAGGGTGTGGGGGAAGGGAGTGGTGAGGTGACGGGATAAGGGATGATGGTCGTGAATGTTGGAAGAGGGGAAGGGGGACAAGTGTCATTGTTGTGACGGACCAGCACCGTGGACCTCATCCATCATTTTCGCCGGCCAGCTCGCCGCCAGAAACCCACCCCTCCAGTAATTGAGTCGGGTCGCGATGCTCATTTGTCTCCCCGAGAAGGGCAGCGAGTAGCGGCGATGCTGTATTGCCTCGTCATGCCCTCCCGCAGCCAAGGCTAAGTGAATCTGCAACCTCTATGCGTTTGTCTTTCCGCTCGTGTGTCCATCGCCAAGCTGAGATTACATGAGTTCCGCCCCGCTCAGTGTTGCCAGGTTCTCGAGTTGAAATTTCCCATTAAATAATAAAAATGTCTCATTTCTGCGACGCATATACCTCGCTGACCTTACAAAATGAAAATGGCAAACAAACTTCATCAAAAACAGATGAAAGTAAATATCAACAAAATTAACTGCAAGTACCTTTGCATTTGCAAGGTTACTCGTCATAACGTCAATAACCTTGACATTTGCATTTGAGCGATTACCACAGAAGCGTCAACCAATGCGAAATGAATACAAACTGAAGTCTGAACAATTTATTATATATTTGCAGGATTGCCAACAGTCAATTAAAAATTTACATCTAACTTTCCTTAAAGGCGGCACATAAAGGGAAATACTTTTTTAAGAAAGACACGAAAAAAAAAAACGAATTAAGTAAAAATTTCCTACGCTCTTTTTTCCAAAATTTTTAATATGTCCTGTATTTTCTTCAGTTTTGGGGAATTGCCTTCAATTTGTCAACATTGGCAGCACTGCAGTCCACAGCAGCGCACGTTGTTATGTACTAGTAACTAATAATGAAAATAATTTTGATCGCATGCTTACCCAACTAAAGTGCTATAGGCGTCGAGATACTATAACTAAAGCAAGTGTATTTTTATTTTAGTTCGGTAAAATTACTTGAAAAGTTTTTTTCTAAATAATCCGCTGTCTTCCTAGAACACTGTTTTACAACTTAACTACATAATTTCTCTTAAACCGGTCACTGTATTACTTTATTTGTACTGATAATTTAGGGAATGTTTGTGGCAACGATATACCTAGGGAAAAGGGGGAGGGAGATTCTGCTTCGTAATATTGCACTCCCATAAGAGAAACGCTGTGCGCACACTAAGATTGCAATGTTTATTAACAGATTTGTCTCAGGGCAGAGCAAACAGTCTGAGTTAACGGTATATTATTACAAATCTGTGAAATGATTACCAACTATCACACAACATTCGCTGAGTAACAAAAGTACTTCGAAACAGAACAAATGCAGCAATAAACACGAGCTAAAATAAATAGTTTTGGTGCAAGTGTCATTATAATTTCATGCACAGTAAAACTTGTATGGGAATTACACAAATACCGTACAAGTAGAAAAACACATTCCGTTAACACAGGTCTGGAAATATCTCGTACAAAGACATGATCAACATATTCTTAAAATTGTTGCTTCAGTTATAAAAACCAGACTACATTTTTTACATCCCACTGCATAAATTCTCTCTACAGCAGTCATTTAAAGTTTATGATACATTATGGATACAAGCATGAACCAATTTCGCCGGTATTCAGAAATTACTGACGCAAACAATAATTTTTTAAATTATTATTATTATTAGTCGACGCTTAAGTCAATATTTAAAAATGGTATGCATGTATCAACTTAATAAACCTCTTAACGCTGACTGACCAACAATGCAGAGCTTAAACTGATGGTTCTAAAAGCATGGAGTTTAGCACAGGAATTCCATATACAACATTGAGAAGCACTGAGAAAGGATTTTCTTGAATCCCCCCCCCCTAA
>PNEQ01020068.1:30594-78014 GCA_003012365.1 Medauroidea extradentata
ATATATATATATATATATATATATATATATATATATATATATATATATATATATATATATATACATACATATATACATACAGTATGTTTCTGAACTTACGTTACAAAATTTGGGAGATGTTGTCTTATCAAAAATAGGTATAGTTGCTCGAAGAAATGTTTGCCTAACGCAATTCCGTAGGGAGAATTCGCTCTTGAAAATTGTATTAAATGTTGTATTATGGAAAAATTTCGGAAAAGTTGTGGGGTTAAATTACAATTATTTGAACTATAATAATAGTGCGATTGAGTTCCTCAACTCATCAAGAACCTTTCTTTAAAATTCAAGCCTTCATGAAAATTACGTACAAATGCATAAATTGCACAGTTTCATAGACATAGGTTTACATTAAAAATATAAAAACAAGTTTATGCATCCACAAAATTTCAGCGAATTCAGCGATATGAATTGTTCTGCTAAATGTAAAAACACATAATTTGAATAATATGAATTCTTCGTGAAAGGCTACACTGATTGATATAATTACAACGTTGATGTTCATGTAGCCTTTGATATTGTAAATATTCAGTCAATACTATGAGAAATTCTTAAATTGTTATTGGTCAACAAGTCACATAAGTTTTGAGTTTGGATACCTGTTTCAGGTTACATTTTTATATTTAGCTGAGACGTTGCGTGGGAATAATTTAATTAAAAATATTATAACCTTTTCTTGGGTTTTGGTTTGAAATTATTCGTAATGAAGATATGTGTTATTGAAATTGAAGATGACTGAATTTATTATTAATCGCACTACAATTGTCGCACAGTGTGGTTGCGTCTGCCGTTATATTTTGTTTCCATTTAATTTAGCCGTTTACAAATATTTTCAATTCGAAATAAGAGACGAATTCATATGACTGCCCTTAAACCAATTACTGTCGTTAAAAGACGCATTTAATTATAGAATTCTTGATAAGACTGGTAGTGGACAACACTTTTTGAAAGATTCTGAACTTCTATATAAAGCAAAAAAATACGACAAGCGCAAGCAGTCAACATTGAGTACAATGCGTGTTGTCCAATCAACAGCTCCTGTTGGTGATGCATTAAATCATTATATTACGAAAACGATGTGTTCTGGCCCAACACATTCCTACTATGCTGTTAATTTTAACATGCTTATTTCTAATTCCTCGTTAAAATGGGGTTAAGATTTCAAGACTTAAAAATAAGTTAAAAATTAAGGATTGCGCCCACTGGTATTTAAATGAAAATATTTTACCACAGCGAGATATTTTCCAGCGATTTATGATATTGATCTAGTTAGATTTTCCAGTATAAAGTTTTAGAAATCTTAACAGCGTGTATCATGTGAAATAAATTTGTGTTTCTGCACCATATTAAATTCATACGACACTATCAAGTCTGTATATTTCACTATTGTTTATGCTAAGAATGTGGAATTGCGTGTTATAAACGGGGTTTATGAATACGCTTTGCATTTCATTGTGGAGAGGAGACATGTAACAATGTGTAACATATATTACGTCCCGATAAGACACAATACGCGTACGGTAGGAGTAAGAAATGTAGGCCGAAGAAGAGGAGGAATAAGAGGATTAAAACGAGCAAGTGCAACATGAACAAGTAGAGAAGAACTAGGAAGATAAAGATAAAGATGAGGAGAGGGAAAAAGAGGGGGAGTTTGTTCACAGCTTAAGGGTGTTCAAGTGCGACAAAATCATAATTTTATATCTCTATGAAATAGTGTTAGCTTTGTAGACAATACTTAGGAGTACAGTTTCCTCTTACGAAACAATTATATCTTTCATAGTTTTCTCATGACGGCGCGCCAAAGTCAAAATTTGCTTGTTCTGTTGCCATTCAAATAGTGAAAACCAACTGACCTACTTAAATAAAATTATTCACTGTGATATTACATCCCATGAACTACGCAATAAAGTATTTAAAAGACCATGACATAATATTTTGGCATATTTAAAAAATCGCAAAACTACAGGAAAAAAGTAGAAAATTCAGCAATTTTTTAAAATACAAAAATTGCTCACGGGATTGTTTAAAAATGTTTTATTACGTAGATCGTTGCATGTTATTTCACTGTGAATTTTTTCCTTTACATAAGACAATTGGTTTTCACTATTTGCATGGCAGCATAACATGCCAATTTTGACTTTGACGCACCGTTATGAGAAAACTATGCGAGTTAAAATTGTTTCGTAAGAGGAAACTGTACTCACGAGTATCGTCTACAAAACTAAGACTATTTAATATAAATATAAAATTATGATTTTATCGCAATTGAACAACTTACATAATTCAACGCTAAAATCATTAATCTATAACTGTAGGTTCCTTGAAGCCAATTTGCGAAAATTAAACAATAGTAATCCTAGACAATAATTTCAGCCAACGTTGTAAGCAAAATGGTTTCCAGTGTTACGAACTTCTGAGGCACAATCGCTGACGCCGGAACCACGTGCATTTAACTGCGGCACAAGAGATCGCGCGTAACGAATAAGTAATTGTGGATAAATATTTACTCAAAAAGTTGGCAAATAACATTATCTAGGATTGTCATTGAGTATTTTATCCACATCGGCTTCGAAAAAAGCGTACACATTAATTGATGTTTTCAGCGTTTATTTATCTACCACGCACTCTTAATACCGAGAACTTGGTCTCTGATTAGAATTGGAGCAACGGCGGAACGCAACGTTGGGGGAAACGGGATAACCCCGATATAACTCTCCGGTCAACGGTAAAGTCCGCTACGTTTCCCATTTACGAAAATCGAGAGCTACATTACCGGGAATCGAACCCGGATTGCTTTGGTGGGAGGCCAATTACGCTTAGAAACTATTATTTAAATCGTTTGTATGTTTACAGGGTTACACAGTTACACAGAGTACACATTTATTATTTTTAATAACTGTTTGTTATAGCATTTTACTTAGCTGTCTAGCTAAGTCACGTGTTTATTCTTCGTCGATGATAAATTTGAAAGTTTCTGAGCTTGGGAAGTGACAGACCATTATTACACATCACACTTAGATATTAGAAACACTGATTTGCGAAGAATCAAAATTATTGTTTAAAACAATTGTATAGCTTCGCTGCTCTATAAGACACAAATCAGAATCACTGCATCTATGGTCCGATCTGGTGCAGATGTAACTCACATTTTTATTGAACGTAAACATTTGTGGGAATCAATCCGATCCATTGGGTTTGTTTGAAATATCCCCGTCTCCACTACGATTTAATGTCTTCTGTTTTCGAGTTTAGGTCGCGTCTGTCTTCAGTTGCTCGGGGTTTTAAGGTCACCTCTTTGCAGTTCTCATTGAAAAGCTGCTATTCTGGTAGGAAAGCTTAGTGATTGATTTTAAAGTTTAGACACTGAATTTTCAATACTGAAAAGCCACTGACCCTTGCACCTTCGTATACATATAGAATGGATTTGGAAAGATGTGGCTGCTGCTTTATTCTTGAAAATTGTGTCGTTTTGGTCTACATTACAGGGGAGTGTACCATGTTTGCAAACTCAGCCACTGAAAACCCGTGGTGAAAATTTTGCCAATTTAGTTTACCTCATTGTATACTTTGGATCTTTTTGTGTGTTTTTTTTGCACAAAGATATTAGATAAGTTATGTTACCACTGTACAGTATGATATATAAATGACACAACACATAAAACACATATGTGGAAGTAGAACGCAGATGTGCACAATATTGTCAGTTGGGGCACGTGATCATATATAGGCCTAAACCAATGTCTGCGTTCTTCACAGTCTCACATTAAAACAATAGAAAAAGAAAGTCAGAAAGAATAAATTAAACGGTAACACTGAACGAATGTGTTGGCTAAATATCAGCGCATAAATAAATAAATTATATTTATACATATATTATATTATATATATATATATATATATATATATATATATACACACACACACACACACACACACAACACACACACACTGTTAAAGCTTTTCGCAAATATTCAACATTCGACCGAGCAGAAAGAATTAGTGTTAAAAAATTTTAAGGAGTATTTTTTAAATATCGTGTCTTTTAGACACATGTCCTGTAATGCCTGGAAAGTTTGCTGGATAGTTAGCTGGCGATGTGTGCAGGTCGGTTTTGTTTATGTATAACATTTTTACTTCTTGTATTACACTATCTAAATATTCATTTTTATGGAACTATACTAGTGACATAAGATTTGTATTTAGCACCGTGTAATTTTTTAAGCTATGTTAAGTGATCAGTTAAAATGATAGGTATTACCACGTTCGCAGGTAATGATGTTTTTCTGGCGTTACTAAAACGAGCCGAGGAGTGCTACGGTTCTGCCCCAAACTAGGCGCAGAATAACTTTATTATAAAACATTTTTATCTCTGTAGCAATAACACGAGTTCCACACAAGTTCACTTATTGTTTCGCGGCAGATGAGACACTACACTAAAATGGCTGCTTTTGGTACGTTTTGCACTTCTTAAATTAAATAAATGTTCTTTTGCAAAGTATTATATTCACCATACAAGCAAGCAAAATTTGTAGATGTTTGCAGTACTATAAATAAAATGTCACAAATTTTTATAGTTGACGTAGTTAGTAATTAAATTTGGTAGGCCTACATTTGAAAGGCCAGTTTCGTTAAGGTTATAAAATTATTTTTTTATTCCGTTTAATCGCATAAGCTCAGAAACTTGTTTGGTTTTAAACTCCATCAAACATTACTATGTAACGTGCTTAATTCAAGGTCTTGTGGGAGCGTGGCCTATGTTAAGCAATAAGGTGGCTTAGCCACTGAGTTTTTATGAAAATAATTTTGCACTTCTTGTTTCTATGTATATGCACCTGCTTCATAGTCAGGGGTTGTGTGTTTTTAACTCTCGGCGTCTTGGGGTCTATCCACCAATCACAGACGTGTATGGCCGCAGTCAGGGGGTGGCCCTGCCTATGGCAATGTATGGGAGCTAAGTGAAGCCGCCGTTTTGGGTGTCCCATTATGTCAACCAACTGTGCAATTCAAAAAAGTTCGTAATGATGTACCTGGTGCAAGCAGTTTTGTTGTTAATCAATGTTGTTCCTTACGTCGCAAAGTTGCACTACTCTGAGATATTTTTATTGTTTGAGGCTATGGTCGTAGAAGAACAGGTCTGGACACTCGCCTGGAAAATTGACCCCCTTGTTGTTTGGCTGTAGTTCACTAAGTTCACGATAGTGCTATAGGTTTTTGGCGCTGCTGTTAGGGCGGTCGGCTCAAACTCCGCCCACCACCTCCCCACTAAGATAAACAATTTATCAAAACGCATTTTTATCAATTTATGAAATACTTCCATCGCTCACAAATTAAAAAAAAAAGTCACCAGCAATCTTAATTTTCTTTATAAATTTAACAATGGAAAAAAGTCGGCGGAGTTTGAGTCCGACCGCCCGGATCACAGCGACAAAAAGTACGACATTGTCGGTAACTTGACGAACTACAGCCAAACAACAAGGTGGTCAAGCAAAATACATTGTTAGATAGGCGAGTGTCCAGACCACGGCCGTAGAAGAACAGGTCTGGACACTCGCCTGGAAACTTGACCCCCTTGTTGTTTGGCTGTAGTTCACCAAGTTACCGAGAATATTGTGTTTTATTGGCGCTGATGTTCGGGCGGTCGAACTAAACTACGCCCACTTCCTTTCCGCTAAGATAAACAATTTATCAAAACTTATTTTTTATCAATTTATGAAATACTTTCTTCGCTCACAAATTTAAGAAAAGGCTCCAGCAATCTTTATTTACTTTATAAATTTAACAATGGAAAAATGTGGACGGAGTTTGAGTCCGACCGCCCGGAAAACAGCGCCAAAAAGTACGACATTCTCGGTAACTTGACGAACTACAGCCAAGCAACAAGGGGGTCAAGCAAAATACATTGTTAGATAGGCGAGTGTCCAGACCTGTTCTTCTACGACCGTGGTCCAGACCTATACTTCTACGACCGTGTTAGAGGTGCATCAACAGAAGTAAATATAACCTCAAAACGCCTCAGCGCCATGATGAAACACCCAAAAAGCCGGCTTCAGCTACGTCACAGCAAGCCATCTCCTGACTATTCCTACCTCCATGGCCGCAGTAACTTTATTCAGATCGACAGAGTCAAATGAGTGACGTATCTGCATAAAGACCCACTGCCAATAACTGGAGCCAGTGATTTCTGGTGAAAGAATGTTGCAACAAGTTGTTTCAATGCCTCACGTGCACACCTGCAATTATGGTTCGTGGTTATTTGCAGAATATAATAGGGCAGAGGCTTGGCTCATTTGACTGTACCTACCAGAACAATGTTACCGCGACACGACAAGTTTGTAGGTAGCACCCCGAGACGCTGAAAGTTAAAAACTTCCAATCACTGGCCATGAATCAGATAAACAGATGTTCACATAAGGTATTGAAACAAATTGTTGCAGAATTATTTTCACCAAAAATCACTGGCTTTGCCGATAACCATGAAACCGGGATGCAAGTATGCACTTAGGCTTGGACCCGAGTTTCTACATGTTTGACAATAATTATTTGTTTAAACATAAACGTGAGGCTATATCTTATAATTCCTTGTAACTTTGTTATGACATGTATTGACAACGTCCTCTGGTTTTTTTCGTGACTAAACACAGCATGACGGCGGCTAATTAGTTCATCGACTAAACGTCAATTTAATTGATAAATTATCTAAAATATGAACATCGTTTGTCTCGAGGGGCTGCGATGGCTGAATGGTCAGACCATTCGCCCCCCACCAAGGCAATCCGGGTTCGATTCCCGGCGGGGTCGGTCCCCGGCAAGTGGGAATCGCCGCTGGTCGGCGGGTTTTCTCGGGGATCTCCCGTTTCCCCCTTCTCTTCACTCCAGCGTTGCTTCATACTCACCTCATATCACCCTTCACCAGCGCTAAAAAAAAACTTGATGTTAAGCACTGACCAAAAATCTCTCACTCACTCACTCACTCACTTGTTTGCCTCGAAAAATTACATTACATGGTAAAACCAATTTGCAACAAAGTTACGTATAAATTTTATGTTATCAGCTGCTGTCTAGGTTTAGAAAAATGATTCTCTCGAAAGCCGAGAAACTTGGATCCACGCGCTTAAAACAAGGTGGTGGAAAATCATTTTAACTAGAAATAAGTGGCAATATGTAGGTATGGATGTGCATGAATGAAGGGAACTGCTGCCTGCCGTCTAATGGAAGCCAGTATTATCACCACTGAGCACTTCAGCCAGACTCCACACAAACACAATCCCCCAGGCGCCAGCCAATGGCGGGTCCTCCGAGTGCCCCGCTGTGACAGTTACGCGCTCTCGTGAATAATTAAACGCATTTCACGACCTACTGTTCCCCTCGCTGGCTTATCCGTCCTCAGCCTCCAGCCCGCAGTATCGTAAACACATTGAAACAATCAAACGGGGACGACAAATGACGCCTCGGTTTACGCCGCGCCTGGGCCTTCATTACACCGGGCTCCGGCTTTAATGATTATTGTCCCCGGTCATGATGGAGATTCACCCTGTCGCCGGTACACTCCCGTGCCGAGGAAGTTATCTCCCTAGGTTACTTGCGCGAGTTGATTGCTTGTGGCGTGACGGGTAGGTTTATTCTTTCCCTTTTAGCAAACCCACTGATTTATAAGTAAAGGCGCGATTTTTTCGCGTATTGATTCTAGGTCAGATTGAACGTCAATAACGTATACTTCACTCCTCCTTCTGTGATTAAACGAGAGCTTTTTTAACACACATTTGACGACTGCAAGTCAGTGATGAAAAGGAAACAAGTCGTGGGGATACCACGTGTTACACGTTTGTACTGCTAGAAGTCAATGGATATTCGGCTTCAGACGGTACACGTATAGAACTGAGTAGTCTAGGCTGTTGTCAGATGAATACGCGAAATACTCGTGCCTCTATTTATAAATGATTCCTAGAGACATACAAAATTCGCGTTATCATTTGGCAGCAGACTAAACTTCACTTTCCTATACATTACAGAGCATAATCTGCCATTCTATTGACCACGAACTTTTATGTCTTATGTGTTGTCATTTACGTGTGTTACTACCTTACTGAGATAGGCCTCTCTACCGTGTAAGCATTCTCCGCGGCAAGTCACGACAATATCGGCCAGCGGGAGACGTCGATCGAGCCTATATAGTCATTTGGAGTCTAGTCAGCTGTCAGGAAATAACATGAATTTTGCGCATGTCTCTAGTGATTACATTTAGTTGAAAGTCCAACTTCTTGGCTCGGTGGTTAAAACTCCTGGTCTGTGCCCAAAGGTCCCGGGTTCGATTCCCAGTCGAGTAGGTGAAATTCGATGCTACCAGTCTTGGTTCTTGTGTTTGTCCCTTCACCCTCACCTCAGTGAAGGCAGTGGCTTACCACCGAAGAATCAGCCTCGCCTAACGGCCCCAAGAGTATCATCCTGAGGCCGTCAAGGGGGCCGCGGTGGCCGAGGGGTCAGACCTCTCGCCTCCCACCAAGGCGATCCGGATTCGATTCCTGGCGGGGTCGGTCCCCGGATTTTCGCATGTGGGACGATGCCGCTGTTCGGCAGGATTTCTTGAAGATCTTGAAGATCTCTCGTTTCCCCCGCCCCTTCATTCCGGCACTGCTCCATACTCACATCATGTCACCCCTCACCAGCGCTAAAGACCTCGCTGTTAAGCGCTGACCAAAATCTTTCACTCCTCCCTGAGGCCGTCAAATTCCAGATAGTAAATTAAAATATCACAAGAGAAATAGTGGGAAGAAAATAACTGAAAATGTAAATTGAAAAACGTAAATTTATTTCAGCGTAATTCAATTGGTAGCTGTTAAATCCGTTACCGTCAGAATTTGTAATAATTCAGTGATATCACATAAGAAGTTTTACTTGGTTCGCTGTTAAATTGATATGAGGTGGAACATTTTCACAATTTAAATCTTAGTCTTCTGTTTCTAGTATCAGGAAAACAGACCACACAGTATTTATTCATTTTGCGTACAACATGTGACATTTCGTGTTAAAGTACCCAGAATTCTACCCTCAATGTATATCACAGCTCTTGCTTCAAGAGAGTATAAATTATCAGAGCAGATGAGACGATCACGTCTTTTGTTTTTAACATTGCTACGTACCCGACTTTGGTTAAATGGACGTGCTATTTCGCTTACCTTAGTTGAAGACATCGACGAACTTTCTTGCGTTGTTGCTGTTCCACGCACGCAATTTAACCGAAGTTTCACTCCGACCCGCACAACTATCTGCTGCCACGACACACGTTCTTATTCTTCGTCTTCTTCTTCTCACGTTGTGGGGCACAGCCCCTGGTCTTGGAATTTAACCGTACAGCCAAAAACGCAATTTAACTCTGTACGCAGTACGTACAGTCGAAAATATACAAGAAAACGTTACATTACATAAAAACAGCACAAACAAAAACGTCCTCAGGATCCAGAAAAATCCACAGCCAGACAAATGAATACATCGAAAGAGAGTAAACTCGCAATCAAATGGGGTGCCGCAACAGCACTATGTGTGAAATATACAGAGCCCTCACGGACGGCGGCTACAGAAGAACTCAACAGACACACGTTCATGTCAGAAGAAAGAAGCCAGCTGTGCTGCTACCTACGTCAGTTGTGACGTCAGTTACATCGTGATTGGGTTTTGGAAGTCACATGGGCTGTCTGTCGCCGAGAACTTTCTGAATTTATGTTTTTATGCGGTTGGCAGAATTGTTTATTGTAGATAGCGCCACCGTAGTATAGAGGGCGTTTGTTACGCTAACATTACGTAATATCTATATATAAAAATGAAAGCTGATGATTGACTGACTGACTGACTGACATATCAAACTGCAGCCCAAACCACTGGACCTAGAATCGTGAAATTTTTTGTGGGGGTTCCCTTCAGTTCGTAAGCGAGCACTAAGAAGGGATTTTTCGAAATTCGACCTCTAAGGGGGTGAAAAGGGGTGAAATGTGTTTCCGAAGAAACGTCGATAGAGCTCGAACCCTACGGCCAATCATCGTGATTTTTACTTTAATAGGACACTCGTAAAAATGCATATTAGCCATTTTAAGGATTTTTCGAAGTTCAACTTTTAAGGGGCTGAAAAGACCTTAAATGTGTTTCCATACAACTATCGATATCTATCGAACCCTACGGGATAGAGAGTTGATATTAACTTCAAAATATTGCTTACGTAAATACCCAAAAAGCAGTTTTAGGTTTTTTTGAAATTCGACCCCCAGGCAGTAAAAAGGGGCAAAATGTGTTTTTAATGAATCGTCTTTATCTTTGAAACACAATTGCCTATCGTCGTGATTTTAACTTTAATTGGTTACTTTTACAAATGTCTATGACAGGACTCAAAATCGTTTCAAAATTCTTTATTTAAAGGGGTGAAAATACGTGAAATGTGTTTTCGATTATCCTTCCATATCTATCGAATCAATCGAGATATCGAAGTGCTCTTTGCTTTAAATTTGTGCTTTTGTAAATACCCCAAGTACCATTTAAAATATATTTTCTGAATTCGGCCCTAAACTGGTTAAAAAAGGGGTAATATGAGTTTTCGACTCACATTCGATATAGCCTATATCGATCCCATAGTTTTTTATATAGCGACGTGATTTTTGTGTAGGATTGATGCTTACTCATATAGGGCCTACCTAAAAAGCAATTTCAGGAATTTTCGAAATTCGCCACCTAAGGACGTGAAAAGTGGTGAAAAGTGGTGAAAAGCGTTTTCAATTAATCGTCGATATATCTTGAACCCAGCGGGTTAATGTTGTGTTTTTTACGTCCACGAGATACCAATAAAGTATTCTAAAACGTGAATCAAGGGTTTTTCGAAATTTACTCTTTTAAGTGTGTGAAAAGACCTTGAACGTGTTTTAGATAAATCCTCGATATCTATCGAACCCGTCGAGATATAAAATTAATTTTTACTTCAGGATGATGATTACAGAAATTATCGCAAAACGGTTTTAAGATTTTTCGAAATTCGATTTCTTAATACTGTGCAGGGGTGATATGTTTTTTTTTTTTTTTTTTTTTTTTTTTTTAGTGAATGATCGATTTTGATTCGACTGGACGGGCTAGCGATGTGATTTACACTTCAGTTGGATACTTAAACAAATGTATAAGATGTAAATTTAAAATTTTTCGAAATTCGACACCCAAAAGGTGAAAAAGCACAACATTTGTTTTCCATCAACCCACGATATCTATCTAACTAGTAGCGATATTGAGGTGTTGTTCGCGTCAGAGCGATGCTTTCGTAAATATTTAAAAAATATAAATGTAATTTTTTTTCTTTATAAGAAACGTGATTATTAAGAATAAAACTTAGTTGGTCAACAATCAAGGCAGACGATCCGAAAAGCAGGAACGAGCAGCGAGAAACAACTTATACAGGAGTTTCACTCTACAGTAACCTATCGAGACGTAGTGTTGTACAACCTCTATGAGCCTAGGACACAGATATTTAATTTTTTTAAATACAATTTTATTTTCATAAATTATTTCGACGTTACATGACGCAGTTGTTTGTTACTCAGGTCTAAATTCCGGCAGGTTCTGGGCTCGAATTCCGTTAAAAGCTACATGCGAACGTTCAATTTTGACACTCAATAACTACAAGGCAGATCGAATTAGTGCAATTTTGTAGTCGTTTAAAAGGGGTAAAATTGCAGTTCGCTTTACACTTAGGTTCCTCTACAACATCAGCTGACATATCGTCGGTATACTGCCATAAGTGATTGTCATTAATGTTATTTTGTTTAAAAACACAATTAAATCGTAGACATCAACAAAAATGTAGTAAGTTTCTATACTGTGACGCAACAATACGAAATGACGAATATACTTAAAACTTGGGCAATTGTTCGTGAACAACATATACATATTCGTGGCATTTTTATAATTTGATCTCATTTTGACTGGGTCACTTTTGGAAGTAAAACGACGATATATCATCTCACTAATATTAAGTTTGCTGTACCAAATACGTTTCCGTGAAACCTTTACCCACTGAAACTTTGTAATAGCAATAAAGTTCCAGTGAATATGTTGAAAATATGGAATTGAGGGCACCGTCACCAATGGATGTACACAGGGTAAATAAGATGTTTTTCATTCGAATCACCTCTTACATTAGGTCTCTGTAACTACCCCACAGCGTCAAATTGGTAGGGTTATAAATTAGGTCCAGGCGAAGTCGCCGTTAACGTCAGGGACAAATTTAAGACTGCTTTTCGCGTGGACAGCTATAGCTACTTATCCTGCTGTAGAACTAGCCACTTGGACATTCTAACATTTTATGACTGAAGTACCAATCTTGAGTACAAATAGGTTCTTCAATTAAAGTAAATATTACCAGCAGTTGCGAATAATACTCGCGAACAAAGCTGCGGGGGGGCTACTAGTGTGAAATATTATTGGACGGTGATATTTAGGGGAAGGAGTTAATTTTCTCCTATAAATAAGCGTTCCTGTGGTCCGACTGATACACTCGGATTCCTGGGGCGTCATGATGCTACTCTGCACAAGTTAAGTTTACGATGTTTGTATTGCAAAACTTTATTAAATGTATTATTGTATTACTAAGGTTAATTCTACTACAGGTTAGAAATAAAATACGTTTTCTTATGGGAGAGCTTGGCAGAGGGAAAATGTCTGCCACTAGTTTCGCTTCAATCGCTAAGAGGCCAGAAAAATACGAAACTGTAGTAAAATAAAAAATAAATTAACTCTGAAATTATATTAGTAATTTGATTTAATTTTGAAGTGAAAAGAAACCGATTTGGCGTTTTAAATTATCAACTTAATGTAACTTGTAATTCAGGAAAGCTCTGTGATTGGTCAGTTTGGTGCACTAGCGATACCAACGCTCAAGAGGCAGAAATTTCCCCTGTGCCAAACTTATAACATTGATCTTTCTAACCTGTAGTAGGATTAACCTTAGTATTACTGATCCATGTATGGTAGTCGTATTTTGAACTCTTTTGAAATGGTCTGAGATAATGAAAGTATGTTTCTAGCACAAACATATTATTGTTGCAGCATGCATGACATAAGAAATTATGTATATAGTGGCTGAAATTATTTTTTATGTTTTTTACTTGGCTAACCAAAGTATTGTATGTAGCTAGTTTCTCCTAACGTTTTCATATTGCTATTTGTTTGGAAATTGTGTTAAGGTTATATTTATTCTGCAGAAACTTGTTTGTAAGCATTTATTGTAATAAATTATAGGTGATTGAATTCAAAGCATTTAGGTCTTTTCGTATATGGTGATTGTGAGTAATGCTGCCCTCAAATTTATTCTCCCTCACTCCGCCCCTCTGTAATGCAACAAGAAGATTTTTGTCCTTTTAGGCCTTTTCCTGATGTAACTGTCATCACTATGTGGAGAAAGGTGGTGACAGACTTTCGCGCGCCATCCAAGGGGCGTTGCACAGATTATATTGCTTACTTACTACAGTAACAAGTGTTTAAGATGTTATTACAAATACGGTTTTAATTTTGCTTCAAATCTCTACGCTACTCAATAAATTGTGATACATTTAGAATACTGTCAAGTACATAGTCCATTCAATTAGACCAAATTATTATTGTCGACATATAATTAGTTCCCAACATACAACATCAGTGAATAGTACAAAAATGTAACTATTCCTTGACTCGGGGATCGAGCGTCTAAGTACAACGGCAACAAGTTAAACTCGCATTCAGGAGGATTCAGGTTCGATTTCAGGCTCCGGCCATGTCGTATTCAGCTTTCCTAGACTTCTTCTAATAGCTCCAAGCTGATACTGATATAGTTTCATAAGAAATGTTAGTGATGATTCCTTTTTAGTCCCTATTATTTCGTAAAAAGTCTCTAATGTTCACGCTGGCGACGAGACGTAAGCTCACTTGACTTGTCTTGAATCGGAATATAGAATTCTTAGTCAAATACATATCGTCGCATGAAGTCAAACTCGAATATTTAGAGTGAAGATATTTTGTCAGCACCTGACATTATGTGAGTATGGAATAGTGCCGGAATCAAGGGGTGCGGGTAACGGGTTATCCCGGCAAAAGCCGCCGACAACGGCATCGTCCGGCACAATACCTGCATGTGATAATCCAGGGATCGAACCTGCAGGTAATCGAGCCCGGATCACCGTAGTAGGAGGGCGAGTACTCTATACACTGCACCAACCCCGTCCCCTCGAAAATTTAGCACCTAAAAGAGTACTTTTCGGTGGAAACGATAAACAAAGGACGAATGTTGTTCTAAGCACGGTCGTAGACATAGACCACTGCCGTAGAAGAACAGGTCTGGACACTTGCCTGGAAACTAGACCCAATTGTTATTTGGCTGCAGTTCACCAAGTTACCGAGAATGTTGTACGTCTTTGGCGCTGCAATCAGGGCGGTCGCGTTCAAACACCGCCCACTTCCCTCCCACTTTTTTCCAGCGTTTACGTTATAAAATAAACAATTTATCAAAACGTATTTTTTTATCAATTTATAAAATACTTTCTTCGCTCACAATCCTAAAGCGTGGCTCCAGCAATCTTTATTTACTTCATAATGTATACACGCGAAATGTTGCAAAAATTGCACAGAGAATGTCCCAGCTTGTGCTCCATGTCTAGGTATTATTTTAAGTATGTTACGTCAAGTAAACATTTTAAAATATTTGTACTGCTCGGGATTTTAACCAGCAATCCTAATATGCAGGTCAGAACAGTAGTATTAAGACAAGTAAGGTAGGCTATGAGTAGAGCGCAAGAGGGACTAACTACGGTGCTCTGTTGCCACATTTTAGACGCCAAATGTCATCGTTAGAGAGGATGATTTATAGCGGGAAAACTTAACTGTTTGCTGGGTTTCAACACACGTTAAGTTTATCAGAAGATGGCTGGCTTTCGTTTTTATGTGGGGCTGTAGCCTTTTTGACTGTGTCAATAAGAATCCCGTTGTTGTAATATTTTATGCCTGTTATTGGTTTGCAGACAGCTACGTTGTGTCAGGCCTACTTCACCTATACTCCATCCATTCTAAGGTTGCAGCTAATTCATGCAAGTGATTGACAATAAAATTTTTGCACAGCATACATTTCTTTTGAAATATTGGAAAAAAATATAAGGTAACTGTATTAAGGCACACCCACAATGTGGGGAATTAAAATAAAATTAAAATGCTTTGATTTATTTCGTTAGCAATTATTATTTCTGCTGCAACCTTAGACTCGATAGATTACAATAATATGAGTTGTAATTAACTACAGCGTTTTCAAGGGTATGTTGGCACAAAACATTTTCGCGATATACCATCCTCTCAAGTCATCGTACACCATTATGTCACTAACATTACCGTTAACAATTTACCCCAGGATTCGCTTTGTGTGATTATTATTCGTTTGCTTCTGGACATCCTGTATGTGTGTGTCTACGTGTGTGTGTAAACAAACAAAAAAAAATTATATTCTTAATTTGTTAAATTGATTTCGGCATTAATGTATGTCAAAAATTCAACTGCAACGCTTGTACTGCAGCGCAAGATAAATAGAATTCACGCCGTAATAGTGAATTTCACGTGTACCTTCACAGATTTCATAAAATTTCATAAAAGCGAAAATATGGTAATACTATATGGCAAATGATGCGAAGCCTTAAGGTGGCAGTCACGATCGTATTTTGCGCGTTCGCAACCTAGTATTGCACAGCACTAAAGGCGACACTGTACTCTTATCGTGCCGCACCCTAGCCTTTAGGCGCAAGTCACTAAACTGACGTGCAATCTTTTCTCCACATCGTGGTCATCGTGGACCCTGAACCTGAGCAATGCAGACTTTTAAACACGAACCATAAATTATATGGATTCAACATTAAGTGACGTGCATAAAATATTCCTAATTTTTTTCTCCCATTTAAAATTTTAATAAAATATTGGTAATATTTCATACTTTCGTCAAGAAACGGATGAGCTAACATGCGTTAATAGTCAAAAAATCTTCTGTTTAAATAAATATATATATATATATATATATATATATATATATATATATATATAGAGAGAGAGAGAGAGAGAGAGAGAGTTGATCAAAGTAAAAAAAAAAAACCTGTAACTTTTTATATGTACTATTTTATTAGTTGCTCAAAACTGCAGAGCCTTGTAGTGATATTTAAAACAGGAAAAATTATCTGAGTCAACTAATAAAATAAAACACATACAATGTTACGAGGGTTACTATTTTCTTTATTTTTTTTTTTTTTAACATCGATGGGCTGTAAAAAAACGGGAATGAATTGTAAAGTGCTTTTACTGTTAAAAGATTCGTTCATCTTTCAGATACGTTCCAACATAATCACCACGCAGATTGAAACACTTCTACAGGTGCACCAACTTTTCGATTCCTCTGCATAGAAAGTTGCCGCCTGACTATTGAATCGCGTTGTCACAGTCCTGCACGTCGTCACTGCTGTTGAAGCATCGTCCTCACAGACACTTTATTTTTGTCGGGAATAGGTGGAAGTCACGCAGTGCCAAATCTGGGCTGAAGGAGGAAGTTGAAGCACTTACCATCAGAAACTTGCTAGCAGTAGGTGGGTTACGGCAACACAATACGGTCGGACATTATCACGAAGCAAAACTACACCCGATGTCAGCATTCCTCTCCATCTGTTGCGGATCAATTGCCTTAACCTTCATAATGTCGCACTGTATGCAGCATCATTGATGTATGTCACCATCTCCATGAAATCAAGTAGTAGAACACACTTTGGTGATCCCAGAACACAGAATCCATCGGTTTCTTGGTGCCGAATGTTCGTTAAAATTTTTTCGTGTGCGCGTATCCATTGTTGTGACTAGAGTATCGTCTCTTCGTTGTCGAAATGAATCCATATTTCATCTCCTGCCCCGGTACAAGTGTCTCAGTCTGATTGGCGATTATGTTGAAACGTAGCTGAAAGACGTATGTAAGTACCTCTTGACATTACAATCCTTTACAATTTATTCCTATTTTTGTATCTCCATCGGAGGTTGACGAAAAACCCTCGAAAAAATGCAATCCGAGTGTTCTTCGGGTCTGTTCGTTCCAAAATTTGTGTGCATTTTGTTTAAGAAGTGAACCCCAAAATCTTTTTAAACGTCGTTTACATTAAAATATTATTAACGATAAACCTCTCGTAGGACGTATTCCAGTATTTAAAAAATGTAAAATAAACATTCGATATGGGCGACTAATCAAACTTTGAATCCTGGTGCGAGAAAAAAACTATATTTTTATCTGGCGTACTACATGAAATTAATTACACAACACCGAAAGAGTCAGTAGCATTCCCCTTGCACCATTCTTGCTCTCGCCAGTCTTTGTCTTCAGAAGACGAGCACGTGCTTATGTCCCCGATGATACTAGCTCTATTTTTGTTACGGTCTCGCTTCTAGCCTTTACAGGAACATAACTGGAACGTCGGTCGTATTTTATCGCGGCACTGTCTTTCTCTTCCTCTTCTCCTTCACTCCGCCTACCAACCCAGCACTCATATCGTTCAACTTGCTACGATCTGGTAGTTCCCTTTGTGAACGCTAGATGTCTCGCAGTACGCTTGCTGGGCGATCGATAGTTGCCGACGGCGTCGCCAGTCAGCGCTCAGCGAACCTCTGCATCAGAGCAACCTTCATGCGCTGAGGCTGTGTTCCAACTCGCACTTTCTTGTTGAAGAACGGTGAAGTGACCCAATTCTGTGGACAAAATCTGTAACACTGCGTTTTGTAAACTACTGAAGCCCACAAATTACCAAATGCAAAACCCCAAATCGTCACCGTTCTGCAATAAGTAGGAAGCGAGATAACACACAAACAAATTTATTAATAATATTGTCACGACGCTAATTTTCGGGATTTTGTTATTTTGGTTTTTTCTTCTCATCCATACTCGAAATAGGTGGTAAAGTTATTTTGGTTTGTAATTTTAAAGAGTATTCAGTTTTTGGGAAGTCTTTGCTTTACAGTTAGAATTGTGGAAATCTAGAGTGTTCTCACACAGTCTCTCAGGTAGAGTTTTTTTTAGTTCACTGTTCCTGGTAGCCTGCAGAGTTTGTTGCACTTCAGTGCTAGTGAATTCCATTGCTGACAGTGTTCCGGTAGTGTGTGTAGGCCGATGGCCTTGTGTTAGGTTGTAGGTAGGTGGGGGGTGTGGTGATGGATGTTTCGGTGTCGCCGGACGGTCGTGTGCTGTGGGTCCTTCTGGTACTTTCGGTATGCGGCGGCCTTCCGGGGGCACTGGACGCCTCTGTCAACACTCCCCGCTCCCCTGTCCCACATTACCAGCTGTTGGTAGGGCCGACGCACGGGCTAGAAGTGCACTACAGCACATTTCTGTCGTTCCGCTCTCGGACAGTCCCCCCGCCCGAGACGTCAAACGTCGCTGACGAGTGAATGCCCTGTGGGACAGAGAGGGTAGATGTTGCGCCGATCTGGAATGGTCGCTGCTGACCATTCCAGGAAGGTAAATCATGGAAGGTTCTCGATGGCGCAACCGGTAGTTATAAATACCTGCCGGCCGTGTTTTGGCAGATCTTTTGACCTTTTCTCTTCGCTCTTCGCTTTTACACTTTTTCATAGGACTTTTTGTGAGCTTCTTAGGACTTAGGCGATCATGGCGATGCCCCGATGGGCGAGACGACGGCCTAAGTGCCAGACGGCAGGAGTTTCAGTTTAGTTAGTTAGTATTTTTTTTATTATTACTATTAATTTTTAGTTTTAGTTAGTCGTTTATTTTATTTCGGGATAAGAAGACTTCGTAGCCCTGAGATGGATGAGACTTCGCTGGACAGGAACATCAAACTGATAAGTATTCTTTCATGTCATTATTTTATTATTAATTATAATTATTTCCCCTTTAGATTTCGTGTTCGGTATTTGTTGAATAGTCGTGGATACGTTGACGTGGTTATTTGTTGTTGGCCAGTGCAATTGCCTTTTATTAAATGTTTTCAAAGTAATGTAATAACCTTGGGATTGTTTTGTAATGCCAGAAACCACTTTACTGTTTAGATTAATTTCTTAATGTAATATCAGGTCATAATTCATCACATTTAAATAACAAATCTTTTTCCAAATTGTACAATTTTAATTTCATTAATGTAATATTTATTTTTGTATAACATTTTATTTTAATCTTTTGTAATAAACTCCAATTATTTGAATTCACACTTTTATTTCAAATATTCTAACTGTAGCCCCCTTTAACATTAATTGATGGCCCCTAATTGCAAAACGTGTGTCTTGATTTAAATATTTATTTTAATAATAATAGATGACTATAGATGATAAGCACATGCGCGATGCAAGATAGGAGACGCGACCCGTATTGGGACGTTAGTCTATGTTTCGATCTTCTGTACCCCTCGCAATAGATAGTTTGCCAAGCGGAGTTATTATTTTATTTCAGTTAGTTTGTTGTGCTCTACCATACATTAATACTTTATGATTGTAGCTAGGCTACAAGGTGGAAATTCTAGCTTTAAAGTGCTTGTTTGTTTTATTTTACTTAAGGAGCTACGTACCGTGTGTATACCCCCCAGTGATGTTTTAATAATTACAGAGTTTATTAATCTTTATTGCTTATCGTTATGTTTCTTGTTTTATCTACTAGTGATGTTTATTTGCTTTCCACCTCGTAGGCTTGCATAGCTTAATAATTCATATATACTTTCATCTCCCATTTTACATTCAACACTTTAGCTACAATCAAGATATAACATAACGATCATCAACACGACACTCCTCATCTGTTTAACTATCTAACACTGTCAATTCTATCTTTACTTTATTTATTTTACTTGGTACGTCCAGCCTCCCGACAGATTTATGGTGGGAGTCACCGGGCATGACTTTCGTCGGTGACTTCCACCCTGACAATATTAAACTGAATAAAATTCTTTGTGAACTTCTTTGAAATTTTATGTTAAGGATTTGTAAGTTAGGTCTACCATAATTTTTTTGTAACCAATATACTGTCATAACGCGCCACGTAAAAATAACATTCCCCAGATAATACAATGGTTCACAAGGCAGCAGGGCAAACAGCCAATAACTGACAGACGATGTGTTCCCATTGAAAGCTAAACAAAAATAAAACACAACTCCAAATGCAGTCTCCGAAGCGAGTAATCACTAGGCAGATTTTTCAATACTTGCAGGTATGACGTCGGGCGATATAATGTATTTTGTGTCGTCATACCTCCAAGAGAGTATGAAATTGCCTCGTGAGAGTAGTCGGAGCTAGAGGTTGATGCAAGAAGATTTTGGCACCAACTTGTTTCATTATCTTTTGTGTAAATCTGTACCTCAGATACACCGCACGGTCACTGGCAGCGAGTCTTTGTTGCAGAGATGACTCTCATCTGACTGAGACATAATAAGATTACTGCGACGTTACACTATATTTTATTTATTTATTTATTTACTAAGTTTATACACAGCATGGTTCAGCACTTGGCCGGTTTACAACTTGAAGTGTTTTAAACAATAATGTTGAGGAAAACTTAAAACTTAATTTATAGTAAATATAGCGATTAAATACAATAATGATGGTAAATACTTAAAGTTACAAAAATAAACTTGGTACATTTAATAATACATTTCACAAAAAAAAATTATAGCAAATTTTACTACAGCAATGTGTTTACAGTTTCAATTAGTTTTGATCAATTAACAGATTTTGTTCCGCCATCAATGTATGTCATTTTCTGGTATAACACCAAACTTCAAATCACTGACCATGAAGCATGGGTGCACCCAAGATTTTGGCTTGGGGAGGGCACAAGACCTAATAAAATGCAATTTCTGCAGATATTAGGCAGGTGGATCTCGAAAATATCTCTTACATTTACACCTGTCTTGAAACATGTGAACACACTTTGCTTGCATTAGCATCTCATCACAAACGTAAGTACTGTAACTTACTATTAGTACACATAGTAAACATTGCTATAAAATTTTAAAATTTCGCCCCTTGTGGGGTGGGGGTACTTGCCCCTAGTGCCACCCCACTGAGTGCGCCCATGCCATGAAGCCGAGTTGGAGATGTGCACACAAGGCATTGAAACTAAGTAATGTAAAAATCGGAGTATATTCAGGGACACAACAACTCAAAATACTTTAAAATATGTATTATATCACTAGAATTAAGAGCACGTAAAATTATTGTATGTTGACTGGAAGATTGTTTAAGAGGACGTGGTACATAATTCAATGCTAAAAGTATTAATCTACAACTGTAGATTACTTGAAGCCAATTTGCGAAAATTAAACAATAGCAATCCTAGACAATAGTTTTAGCCAATGTTTTAAACACAGTTGTTATCAGTGTTGCGAACTTCTGAGGCACAATCTCTGACGTCGGAGCCTCGTACATTTAACTGCGGCGCAAGAGATCGCGCGTAACGAATTAGTAATTCTGGATAAATATTTACCCACAAAGTTGGCAAATACCATTATCTAGTCTTGTCATTGAGTATTTTATCCATATTGGCTTCGAAAAAAGCGTAGAAAGCAATTTATGGTTTTCAGCGTTTATTTATCTACCACGCACTCTTAAGGTTAGCTCCTGCTTCAAGGATTTAGATGATCGGGGGCTATATACACTTCCCCCCCCTTCCTTCTCCTATTTTGTTACGCCCATGACTGAACCTCTCAATAGATGAACCTATATAGGTTACGGAGGGGAAATTGCCAATCAGGTAGCAAAACTGTGATGATTTGGAGGTTTCCAGGTATATACATTAGTAGAGGCACAAGTACTTCACGTATTTATTAAAGATAAGGTTGAGCATAAAAAACGTAAACTTCACAGTTACTCCTGTAATTGGACGAAAGATTCTTTGACACATTTTTGACTATGAACGTAATTCGTACGGTTATAAGCCAACGGATATTCAGCTGTACCCAGTGCGTGTACAGGACTGATAAGTCTAGGTTACCGCTAGATGAATCCGCGAACAATATGAGGGGCTTAGATTTATAATGGCTAGGGACCCCTGATTTTCGCGAAAAGAATTTCGCTCCACTTTGTTTCCTTCACTCACGTACACATCTGCAATTCTGCTTCATAGTTATTGGCAGAGTTTCTTTGTGAAGCGATGTCTCTCATTTGACTTTGCCAATCACAATAACGTTACTACAACGTCACAAGTCTGTGATTTGCCAGAAAATCCCCAAGACACGCCAGAGCTAAGACGTCCAATCGCTGATTATGAAGCAGAGCTGCAGGTGTGCACGTAAGTCACTGAAACAAAGTGGGGCAAAGTTCTTTTCGCGAAAATTAGGTGTCCCTAATAATGGCGTAAGCCAGTTCAAATAGTTTCCTCGTGAACAATTTTCTTGTAATCGCATGCGAAAATGAAGTCCTTTTTTGCAATACGCAAACGGAATTTAAAAATTCCGTTTATAGTAAAATATTTGTTACGGTTTTTTTAATGTGAACAATTTGAATAAAAACGACACTACTCAATAACTGTGGCTTACACCTCTACGCATCTCAGCCCCTCATATAGGCGCTTAGCGTGATGTGATACCACAGACTAAATAGTAATACAGACGTGAAATGACGTGTCGGCTCGTTTGATACCAACGAACTTCGCCGCTTATTGGCTGCCCGAGGTTGTTGAAACCAGCCCCGTATCTGTTTGGCTCCTGTATGTTACGGCAAATTTCCCATTGGCCTGGCTGCCGGCTAGCAGGGAAGCCATCTGACACTGATTGGCGGTAGGTTTTCTCGCCATGTTGCTGGCCAGGGAAACCATTTTGCTGGCGTGTGTGACTGAGTTCGCTGTCCTACCGGCTATTTCACTTCTGTATTCCTACATATTCTGTGGTGATACTAAATATCGTTGGTCATCTACAAACACAGAGTACAACCTGTAAAGTTGACTTCGAATTGGCTATTTATGTAATAAAAATATTTCGCTGGCACAAGTAATACTTGGTTACTGAAGCAAACAACGGCTGCTCATTGGATACTCGTTGGTACAGCGATGCCACATAAATAGTCTTGTATTCAGCTGCTTCTTTATTAACGGCTTCGGACTTTCTATGAGGAATATTTCGCGTATTCATCTGGTAGCAGCTTATACTTCTCAGTCCTACACACACACTGGCTACAGTCGAACATTCATTGGCTCCTAACCGTACACGTAGGTACCACGTGTGTTCGCAACGATTTATTTCCTTATTTATTACTGGTTTGCAGTTGTCAAATGTGTATCAGTACAACTGTAGTCTGATCACAGTAATAACAGTGAAATATACATCACTGACGTTTAACCCGACCTAGAATCAATACGCGAAATACTCGTGTCCCTATACATAAATAGAGTCGTGAAAATTTCGCAATATTATTTGGCAGCAGACTGGAACACCCAGGTAGGAGGCCACTTCAAACTGTCATAGCAAACAGACGATGGAATTAAAAAATAAATTACTAACAATAACTCGTATGTGAATATTATATATGCTGAAAAGTACTAAGGTACAATATTACAGAAATTGCCACACTCTGGATTTTTGTTGTACTGAAATTAATACTTATTCAAATAATCATACTGAAATGTGTATTTGTGTTAGAAAACTGGAATGATACACCGGATATACGAATATTTTTTTTTTATTTGTGCTTGACGTATAAATTGCCAGTAGATCGTTTTTTCTTCGATTTGTGATTGACGTATAAATTACCAGTAGATCGATAGCATGACTCGTGGAGCAGTTTTTAAGAGCTAACTTATATCAGTCGAAACTCTGCACATCGTTCGGCGGTCGGTACAGGCGGCTACCTGAAAGATTGTTAAGATTTATGACTTTCTTCAACCTAGTCGACTGTTGTTGGCACATGTCTCTATATTTGTAGAACTGAGTCCAACACCTTATCTGGAGGCAAGAGGTGGGGTATTGTTCAAGAAGATGAACCCTGTCTTTCAACGTTAAAAGAGCGCGTGTTTCACGTCAGAATAATCCACTGAAGGGAAATAACTGTAAATTTACCGTTGCATAACTTATTCTTAGGTTAAACATTTCGTTAACTAGTTTACCAAACTAGAACAGTATCGCATACAAAATCAACTGAAATATGCCAGTGTAATATTATATTAATATCCTCCCATATCGGTGGCCAAAGTAAATTTTCTTCATAACTTTCAACCCAGAAAACTAATTTTCCTACGTGTTTAAAATTGCTGTAGTAAGCTGTTGTCAACAACTCCGTGCAAAATCGGAGCATGCCACAGCTTTCCTTATAGTTAGAGCCCACGATTTTTGGTGAAAAGAATTCTGCAACAATTTGCTTCAATGCCTTATCTGCACATATGCAGCTCTGCTTCGTGGTCAGCGATTGGCTGTTTTAAATTCTCAGCGTCTCGGGGTTTTACCCGCAAATCACAGACGTGTGGTGTCGCAGTAACCTTGTCCCTGCTGGCACAAGTCAAATGAGCCACGCCTACATTCTGCCAATACTCAAGAAGCAGAGCTGCATTTGTGCACACAAGGTATTGAAACAAATTGTTGCAGAATTCTTTTCACCAAAAATCGTGGGCTCTACTTATAGTCAGAGACGATGGTTTATCGCGGGAACACTTGACTATTTGCTGAGTTTCAGCGTACGTTCAGCATAATGAAAGCTCACTGTATTTTCCATGTACGGGGAGTTGTTGCCCTATTTGACTAAACGAACAGAAATCTTATTTGATGTCTGTCGTTGATCTGCAGCCAGCTACGGAGTGCCAGACGTGTATCTCCCAATTATACGTGGCGATAAACTACAGCGTTTTCAAACGTGTGTTGGCAAAAAAATTCGCGCTTTGCCATCATCTCTACTTAAAGTTAGGGCCCGGTAGTTTTCACGAAAACATTTTTGCCCCACTTTGTTTCAGTGCCTTACGTGCACAACTCTTACTCAACTTCATGGCTATTGGCAGAGTTTTTTTTTTGCACAGAGTCGTTATTCATTTGACTTTGCCAATCAGTACATAGTTAACTGTGACACATTACGTCTGTGATTTGCGGGTTTAACCTCCACACGCTGGGTGTTACGGCATCCAATCACTGACCACAAAGCAGATATGCAGGTGCGCACGTAAGGCACTGAAACAATGTGCTGCAAAAACATTTTCGCGAAATCTACCAGGCCCTACTTATAGTTATTTCTAACAAAAGCATTAATATTTTGCATACTTTATTTTCTACAGCTTGCTACAACTGCTGCCAAATTAGTATTCGTATTTACATTAAATTGTTAAAAAGTATCTAAAATAATTCAAAACAATAATTTTATGAACGCTTGTAATTTATGTCTGCCAGGAAATTAATTAATTTGAACTCTACTTTAAAATTTTGTACCGGTGATCTGTGTTAAACTCTTCTTCAGTCAACACCCCGAGTGGCGCTTGTGGCCCTACCCGTCTTGACGGGTAACTAACTGCCTCCAGCGAGCCACGAAGCCCGGACTAACCACTCACCCACCCCTGGGGAATACTAGCGTGTCGCTCTCTACATAACATGCTCGTTAGAGCGGACCCTGAGGCGCGTACTGATTGGCCGCGCGACGCCTTTGTTCCCGCGCTTCATGCGGAAGCGGGAGAAAGCCGCCCCCGGCGGCGGCGCTAATGGCCCCCTGAGCTGCCGCAGTTACCAGGGCAGCCTAGCGGCCTCGCTACATATGTCTGTGGTGCTGTGACAATAACAACACGTGTCGTCATTAAATATCCCCCCTCCCTCCATAACTCTCTGCACCCCCTGCCGTCTCCTCTTCCAACACTACGCCCTGCTCTGGTTTCCTCCACCACTCGCAGCTTACACACTTTCTTTACATTTACTTCATCGCCCGGAAATTCTTTTAACGTATATGGGCCAATTTCGATTTTGAAGATACAGCATGACCAAATCACATCCTCCCCTCCTCCCCCTGACCCTTAATGGGTTTGCAATCCTTTACTAAGAATAAACCAGTTTGTGAATTTTCATTGAATATTAAGTTATGATAGATGTGCTACTGAGCCAGAGCTTCTGCTGAAGAATTGTTTTAAAGATAAAGACATTTGCAAGGTTCTAGATCTTTTAAAATATACCATCCTTAATACTTTCGTTTGTTGCACGATTGTGAATCGTCACCAAAATTTGGCATATTATATTTGTTATTTGCTTTATATTGTAAATATATTTAATGTTTCATACAAAATATTATTTACATATATATAAAATAACATGTAATCAAATAATTTAAGAAAGATATAATTAACTGTTCAAACGCCACGGCAACTGACTGTCACTAAAAAATTAAAAATATGTTTACAAACTAGAAAACAAAAGAAAAAAGCAATAACTGAAACTAAACCCTTTGTGTTTGCAGTAAATTACAAATATAAATTAATATGTTACTTATTGTAAGTGAGAAAATAGATTTCCGTCCCAGCGAACAGTGAAATTATAGTTTAAATTGAAAATGATTATTTCAGTAAACTTTCGGGTTTAACGATTCTTTGTTTTCTTTACATGAACATCAATAAAATAAAAATTAGTTTTCAGTAATACGTATATTGCCGTACCAATTTTAAATATATATTTATGCGTACAAGGTTGAAATTTCCAGGTATCTTTAAATTATTTTAAAATTCAATGTTTAAATGTCCCATATAATGTTTAAGAAATATTTATGTACTTTATTGCAAACAGTACTTTTGGTTTTTCAGGATTAGTTTTCAAATTCAGTAGTCAAAGTGTCTTAATTAATGTTTTAATATTTTTTGTATTGAAGGACATGAGTCACGATGGTACTGTTTCGTCGGGTTATTCAAACACGGTTTTATATTAATAAAAATGTTACTTTCCCAAAAGTAATTACACATTAATGAAGGAGTATATAAGATTTTTCAATATATTTTATGAAAATTGTTTATAGTAGTTGTTTGGCATATTAATAAAATTAACTATTGCTGAATGAATAAATGCTTGTAAATATGCATAATTACACATCTAAAAAAATATAAAAAAAAAACATTTTCGGTCAGTTTAACTACTTAAAGGCATTGGACCCGTAAAATTATAATTTTTTATATTTGTGCCAAACACTGTTCAACTTTTGCACGTCTGAAAAACACATCATTTCCCCAGATAAAAAACATTAGCCCCCTTACTTTTTGCATAATCACTCATCGGAGTCACAAAATGGCCGTTGCGGTGTAGCCAAAATAAAAAAAAGTAATTTACTAATGAATTCAAAATTACAGGAACTGAAAGTCAGTGTATAAATGCATTTTATGACATGTTCGACAAAAGTTAGTTTTGAAAATGTCAGTAGTAGCCAAAAGTGAAAGTTATGCAAAAATAAACTCGTATTCATTAGATTTTAAAAATTACGAAAATGTATCGCCTTGTGTTTTCAAAAGTATCTTGAAGTAGCTCATATCATTAAGTATCAATATAAATTATCTTGTTTTTGCAAGTTAATTATTTTTTATTATTTTGGCTACACCGCAACTGCCAATTTGTGACTTTGATAAGTGATTATGCTAAAACTATGAGGCCTAATTTTTTTTATTTGGGGAAATGACATGTTTTCTGATGTGTAAAAGTTGAACAGTGTTTAGCACAAATATGAAATTTTGAATTTTTACGGGTCCAACTTCCTTAAACGATAGTGTCTACGGAAGTTTGTACAAATGGTTTCAATAAAATACTGACCCAATTTAAAAAAAACATTAAATTAAATACCGTTTAAATAATTGTTAAAATTTATTTTTACTAGCACAAAGCTCAAATCTGTTAGATAGGGCCCGGTAGTTTTCGCGAAAAGAATTTTGCCCCACTTTGTTTCAGTGTTTTACGTGCACACCTGCAGTTCAACTTCATGGCTATTGACAGAGTGTTTTTGTGCAGAGTTGATATTCATTTGACTGTGCCAATCAGTACACGGATAACTGTCACACATCACGTCTGTGATTTGCGGGTTTAACCTCCACACGCTGGGTGTTACGGCATCCAATCACTGGCCACAAAACAGAGATGCAGGTGTACACGTAAGACACTGAAACAAAGTGCTGCAAAATTCTTTTCGCGAAAATTACCGGGCTCTACTGTTAGATTATATTACATGTTGAAACCAAGTATAATGTTTATTACGTTTTAGCAAAATTAAATAAAAATTAAAAAATTCAGACGTTGCAACATGTAATATTTAGTGCATAGTGTAAGAAAAATGTTTTTCTGACCATTTTTTTTTTTTTTTAGTTTATTTAGTACTTTTAATGCAAAAAATGTTTTTGCAAATGAAATAGTAAATCAATAAGACAATTTTACGGAAATTTAGCAACGCATTTTTTTCCTATAAGCTGAAAATAAAAAAATTGTTGAAAATCATACAAATGTGAAAGTTGGATAAACTTATAGAATTCTATATATCAGTGTAAAATGTTAAGTTTCTAAACTAATTTGTACAAATTTTTGTTCGGAATTTAAGTCCACATTAAAATTGTTATATACATATAAACACATAGAAGTTTTAATTATGTTAAGATTTTAACTGTAGTAATATTTTCATAAGATATGTTTTATAACTTAATAAATTTTTTATGCTGACTGGATGTTTCAAGTATTTTTCAGAAATGTTCTTGTAATATCAAGCCCCAGTATATTGTAACATTTTTACACCCACTGAAATACATGACGATTAAGAGTCAAGAACAGTTAATCAAACATTTTCAAAGAATTATTCATTGTGACACATGTAATTACTTTAATGCATTTTACAGATTGCTGGATACTTATTTCCGAATTATTTTAATACTATTTTTGTTTTGAAAAGTTATGAGTGAGGAGTTTGGGCTCGATATTAAGGATTTTCTGTCCCTGTTTTTGGACACAGAACCCGCGAGGAATTCTTTCAAATTGGAAATGTACGGCGAATTTTAATTTAGCCTATATTATTCTTTAATTTCTGAGCCCATTTTACGATTAGGTAACTAAGAATAGCCGCAAGATAATTCAGTTTTTCACTGATGACGACTGGTCAGTTAAGAAAAAGACCTAGTCGTAAGCCGAAACTTATATTTTGTTAGTAAACTGGAAGACGGAAGACATCTTGGCAAATCTCCATTTCGTAAATTAAAACTCGTTAAGAGTCCAGTTATTTATTTTAGATATATTATTTACGTCCGCCGGTTTTATGCTGTAAGGCTTAGTAAGGAACGGCTAGCAAACTATCTAACCCTAATAAAACGGCGTTTCCAGAGATTTTGGTGTGTATTTCTTGTTGAAGAATAGCTTTGAGTTGTTTGTGTTTGTTTGGTTAGTTCTGAATTGCCTGGCTGTGTTCAAGTCTACACACACAGAGAGAGAGAGTGTGTGTGTGTGTGTGTGTGAGAGAGAGAGAGACAGTGGCTGCTCTAAATAATCAAGTTGTAAGTTTGGTATTTCAGTTTAAAGGTTCGGTATGACACCAGTACTACTCTGAGATACACTAGCCAGTACAGGCCTGCCTGTACTAACTACAAACCACCCACGTCGTAATTCATCCATTACAACAAAATCTTTGCAGGGTTGTCTACCGCAGATCAGTCTCTTCACGCTTTATAATGTATATCAACAAATATACACGGACAAGGTCACCTACACAACACATTTTGAGTAGGGGTATCTACCACAGAAGTGTCAGCCCAGCGTAGGCCCGAATAGCAGGGTCTATTATTCCGGACATTTACGATGTTTTGCTTCTGCTTATCACTAAAGAACATGAAAGGAGACAAGAAAGAATATTTCCTTATAAGCCCAATGGCCCAGGAGCGAAAGCGGATGAGGTCTGAAGGGGACTTAAGTAATTTCTCCGACGATAGAGAAAGGTGTATGAAAGTAGGCGGCTTAGGTGATCCCACGACAAAACAGAATGGAATTGGTCCCAGCCGCACCTCTTGTGACACCACCCGCTACATCCTATTGTACAAGTACCTCAAGGAAAAGAGAGCCACCAGTATTGGTTCCAACTGCTATTGAGGCTATAACCATCTTATTAGGCACTAACACTAGAAATAGCAAATGTGCGGAAAGGACAAAAAGGACAGTAGACATTGATTGAGCTGCAGCTGGAAGCGAATCAGTCATAGTTGCCTGAGAGATTAGTGGCAAATCAGACTATGTTGAATGGTTTTCGAATGAAATCAGGATTGTTAAAGGTCTGCGCGCCTCTTCACGATTATTGTAGACGGCGCCCTTCATCTGCTTGACTGGGTACACACATCTTTGTTACTCAGATGATGAAGTACAGTCTCAATTCAATCTGTTTATTTCTTGAAACATGTAGGAAATAACTATAGGTGCAGAAATATGGGGTGCTCTGTGGATACAAATACATTCACTCGGTGCCTTTAAAAGAGAGTGTTAGACAATTTTCTTCTCTTTTCAGTTTTTGAGCCATATCATTTATTCAAATCGTGTAAACAAAATTTTACCTTCGACAAAACATGATATATTCACGGTAAACTGCTTGCTATAAATAATAATGTAATCTTCCATTAATTTGTCATGCAGAATCGTTGCAAGAGAATTCATGAAAGTTAACCTAAAATTCTCTTGAAAGATTGTGCGTGTCAAATTAATTAAAGATTCCATTATTGTTAATGCCAAGCAGTTTATCAAGAATATATCCTTTGCATTGGCAAAGAGAAAATTTTGATGATACAATTAGAATAAATATTATGACTCAGTGTCCAAAAATACGTAGTCATGTTATAGAAGTGTTGAGATAAAAGGTTCGTTTTGATGGGAGCTGCGTGAGTGACGCGGTCCGGACCACGCCTCTTACAGATTAACATCTCGCATGCCGCCATGACATAACCGTTAGGACCGGCCTTCGCAGCACTTTTCCTTCAATCATCCTAATATTCGGTCGTTTGTTTAAATAATTGATATAAAACAATATTGCCGCTTGAGTTGCGGGCTTAATTGCCGCTCCAGCCCGCCTGTGTTTGTGGAGAAGCACAAGTGTTACGCGTCGGCTGAGGACCCACCGCTTATTATCGACAGAGACGTGCGTGCATTGTGATTTTTTTTTCGTTTGGGTCATGCTGTGATGAAAAATTAGGGAAGGCGGTGGGGGTTAGGGGTTTCTGGGGGCTTATCGACACGTGGCGTGGAAATAACTCTTTACAGGGTTGGACTGGGGGTCGAGAGAGGGTGAAAGGGTGAGGGAATCGTCACGCCCCGTGGCGTCGCCGGAATACCTGTGTTTATGGCGCGCAAATCTCTTCCGCCGACGGCGAGTTAGGAGGGTTGGTAGGACTGGCGCTGGGCGTCGCGACGCTAAACGACGCCTAGTCACGACAGCGTCCCTGGCAATTACAAGGGGCGAGTGGTTGGACACTCTCCCGTTGTTTGTCAGGACCCAGCGCCAAGAGGGGTGGCAAGGAAGGGGGGCGTGTCCCCCCTGAAATGATTGCAAGGCGAGGGGGGTTCAGAGGGTGGTTCGCCGACGCACGCTGCTGCCATTGTTTCATTACGTTATTCAAGAGGGCGGTGCCGGTGACAAAGCGATTCAGATTTGGGGCAACGCTTTCAATTTTTCATAACAACCATTAACAGTTTCCACTACAGAAGGGTTGCACGGCCTGTCATAAATCACCTAGCTGCGTAAACTAACCCAGAAGCGCCCTTACCTGCACAGGTGTCTAAGCGTTCCGTTTTTAATACTATCGCCAGATTTTTTTTCCGACGTTGACTGACTACTGCTAAACGGGGCTCTCAGTTCGTTCTAAGCACGGTGTGTTTGCCACGGTATAAATCTGCTAACAATATAACTTTTCTAACAGTTTTGCTGGCAAAACATTAGTGATCTGTCTGCATTGTAATTTTATTTCCAGGGTTATTTTGTGTTACTAACATCCTTAATTAACTTATTTGGTAATTAAATACATTGCTATCGGTTCTCACACTCCTCTTGCACACCGCACGCCCGCCTATGCCTACATCTCACCAACTATCAGTAACTCCGTGGCCGTTCAACAAAACATGTTAAAATATCTGAATAATCGCTCGACGTTACAATAAGTAACGAACTCGACGACTTTTACAACCGGAGTTAGTACAAAAATAATGGTTTATGATTAGAGACAGGAAAAATTTACGAGTTCACTGACCTGTATGCTAGCCTCCAAGAATATCTGCGTACTCAACCAGATACCGCCTTCTCATTGGCTACTCGCTAACACAGTGATACAACATTATTGCGTCTGCATTTAGTTGCGTCTTCATTATTGGCTCTGCGTCCTCCAGGAAGTGTCAAGTATGTCAACGACCAGTTGCGAGAGTGAAACGAACTTACAGTTGCTTAGAATCTATCCTGTGCTCAAAATAACACGCGAATTTTTCAGGTTCTTATTTATGATACCTATCTTTACTCAATGATGACACCTAGAATTTTAGTTAAAATGTTTTGCTTATTTTATTTAATTGCTTGGAAAATATTCCGTTATTAATTTCACTTCTTAACAGGCAACACGCTTTACCGGATATACATTATTTTATAAAATAACAATATTTGAGAATATTAACATGCAGGGAATGAGGACGAATTTATGAAATCTGCCAGACACAGCCTGATTCTAATGGAAGTAATAAAAAAAGTTAAAGATGGTTCGGGATAAAGTGAGAACTAAACAAATTCTACTTTCAGCCAATTCGTATCTTTCCGTGCTTAACGGCTAACGACGGGAAATGTCTAACCTCTCTGGACACGCCCCTTAATGTTTGCGCGTGTCAGATAAACTGTGCAGCCGGTAGCAACCCGTTATAGATTGTTTTAAAAAGTTGATTAACTATGCAAAATTCAAGTATGTTGATTTCAGTAAATTTTATTTTAGTATTGTTGTATTTAAGTAAGAAATACACGGGACTATTTTCGGCAAATCGCTGCCAACCATACAAGCAGTGATTCAACTATAGGTAATGCAGAAACGACTAGTGATTTTTTTCAAAGGTTAAATTTTTAGTGCTCATTTATCCCGAACGACCTAGAATAAGATAGTTGCTCAAATGTAAGGTACGTACGTTTTAAATTAATTGTATATTATTGCCTCTGCCTACCTACACTGCAGTCGTGCAACTGAACTGCGAAGTTAAATGCAATACGTTTTCCAGGTATAACTTCTGGAAGAATACGGTCGTATTGGAGGCTTTCAATTTTCTTGTACTTTTAATACTTTATATCTAAAATGAAACATTAAAATTGATGTTTCACACATATTACAAGAGTAATATTTACTTATTTAAAATAATTTCTTTGAACTGCAACGTTTAAAATTTAACTCTATTTTATCATTCTTCACAAATAATATAGGAGCAATTTATCTACACTTTTTTTATCATAGTAGTTCTTAAGATGTTAAAGTAAAAATATTTGCTTGAAACAGTTATTTTTAATATTGATCTGCTGTAACTAATTTATTTTGTAGAAGAGTCATCGTTTAATCTCCGTAGCTGCAAGGTAAGTCGAACTCCCGTAAGAATGTTCAAGAATGGAAAATTTATTTCTTTATATTTGCACGAAAAATAGTTTTATGACTAGGTCATCCTCTTTAGGGGAAAAAAATTAACATGCATAATATTGGAACGGCTCGTGAAATTAAAAATCGGAAATTTTTTTTATCATACACCCAAAAACACCACCGAATTTACAAATCATTTTTGTATTTAAAAAATGCTTGAAGTAAAATGAATGTGCATGATTTTCAGCAAATAATTAAAAACAAAAATATTGTTTCATGTCTTCTAAATTTTAAGGAAACTGCCAGTGAAATCTAATATAAACAGTGCAATTTTTTTCTCATTTGAGCAAGTTCCTTCGTCGTAGTAGGGTGCATGTTGCCGTAAAATGGAAATTTTGACTTTGGCGTGCCATTGTGGGAATACTGTGCAGTCTAAAATGTTTCCATGAGGAGATAATGGAGTCACTTGTGACGTCTTCAAATTAAGATTCTATGTACAAATACAAAACTGCGAGTTTTCCACACTTTAACGACTTTGGTGTTTCTCTCTTCCTTTTCAAATGCAAGCACCATTGCAAAAAAAATCCACTCGCCATGAGATATTAGGTCAAGAGGGCTTTTGCTGTCTTCAACTACCAAGCTAAGCTGTAAATTAGGTTTATAACTGCTTAAGTTAGTATATACATTGTTGTATTATTGTCCTCTGCCCTGAAAGAAGTATTAACGAAAAACATTTATGTATGGGGTAGTTTTTCAGAAGTGACACTGGATGTGATTTCTCGAGATAATATGAAAGCACCTTCTTGTTAAAATGTTAAATTTGAAAGTGGGTTTTAAAAGTGAGCCGACACAATAATATTCTACATGGAGGGCATTTCTAGTTTGAGATAGCATGGAAGCTTTAGGCAACATTATCAAGATCAAATAACATTGCATGTAGTCTCACTATTTTTTTGTAATATTTTCCCTTATTTAGTCTTAGGTAACTGCTGTACGGAAATCAGTAATAATGCTGTGTATATTTACTCAGAGTGACCTGTCGCAATTGCAGGCAATGAAAAATGCGACCTTGTTAATGTATTGAAACAATTTAGAAATTTAATGTCAAAAACTTGAAATATCAAATTGAAATGAACCACTCCTGTCACCAAAAGTTTTGACTTGTTACAGTTGTATTATTACCAACATCTTGTGAATTCGAAAATTACTGTAGATGATTACATCCGACTAAACAAATGTGTGGCTTTGTCTATTATAGTCAAAGTAGAAAACTCCAATTTTCTATCTTTAAACTTTTTAAACTTAACTTTAATATATCAGCAAAGATGTAAACTGTACTAGATAATCCATTGCGATTATTTTCTCATGAAAAAATCAGACGTATCGTTTCATTTTTCTGTGTAAGTGCTGAGTGTGGCAAGGCAACAGATTATGTTTCACTAAAAGTACCTATAATGACAAATTTTATCCAGAAAATACCACTAGAACGAATTGATCCTAATGTGTCTGTACCGTAAGTTAAATTATTCGTTCTTTAGTATAACAAAAATGTTGTTTTATCGGAAGTTACAATCTACTATTTAGAAAGTAACACATCAAAATGTTGCTGCCACAAATTAATTATTTAAATGCTTATGGTTTACACAAAAGTTCAACACAGTGAAAGAGCAGGATCACGCTTATATCAGCTATTATCACGGCAACTCGACACCTCGCCATCGTAGATTATCGCATTGTAGAAGTGTATGTGCACTTGTTACCGCCGACATACACCAATACGAGTCGATAGCTCGCATGGCCATATGTAATAAGGAGGAATACCGCTATTTACTGAAAACAAATTGTTTTACCGGCATACAATAGTTTTGTTTTTAAGTTTACCAAGTATGTAGATAATTTTCAGTAAAATATCATTGATATTCTATTACGTTGTGTAAATACAAAAATACGTTTCATGTTTTCATAATTTTTATCACGTAGTCCATGATATCTAAGACTATTCCATTTCAGTGAATTCACTAGTTGAATGTTGGATGTATGCTCGTGCAACATGTAATTATTGACTTTTGACATGATGATATGTGCATACAGTGTATTAAGAGGAAAACGTAGTCACTAGTAAAGCCATGTGAGAAACGTGCCGGACGATGTCGCTGGTCGATGGGTTTTCTCGGCTCTCCCTTTTCCTCCACCCCTTCATTCCGGGGTCGCTCCATTCTCACATCATGTCACCCCTCACCAACGCTAAAGAACTAGGTATTAAGGCCTTGTTACGGAGTTTTGCAGGGATTTCGAAAACATTTTTTTATTGCTACCTAATACTGATATCAAAATTTCGCTGCACAGTTTTGACACTTATATGTTATAACTTATAGCTGAAATTTTTTGTAGAATTTTACTGAACTGTTTTTTAGATTTCATTACCTAAAGTACCAGGTTTTTCGTCGTGAAAATAAGCAAAAATGAAGGAAATTATTTTTTTCTTTTTGCAGGCGAATGGTACATTATTTTAAAAAAACGCGTCCACATTATTGTGCATCGTGTGATTGCACATTGGCTAAAATTTTTTCAAAACTTTTGGTTAAAAAATATTTGAGATATTGGCACCAGTCTGAAAAAAACTCGGGAACAAGCCCTTAAGTGCTGACCAAAATCTCTTATCTTCTTATTTTGTAGTGAATCCTTACAAAACTAACATTATTTAGTATAAGTTAAATACAACGTTACAATTATGACACTTGAACAGCCTCTTAAGTTTCAGCTGTGAGCACGCCTCCCGACAAGGCGAGGCCAGACAACTCCGCTGGACACACGGCCACAGTTGTCTCCCTGCAGGCCTGCGAAGGGGGCGTGCCTTGCTGTCGGGCTGGCCCGCTGGAGACAGCTATACGCAGCTGCGCTGGTCGAGCTTGCGTTATGGCGGCCTGGCACGACACCAGCGCACCTGACGGCGCAATTTAGTAACAACTTACCACGCTCCCTGGGCGGCTATTTCTCAAAACCACGTTAAATATTAACGTCGCCACGGGCAGTGCCTAGACACGCCCTCCCAGGACTCAGCAGTTTTTACCTCCGAAGAACATGGTGGAGGAAAATAATTCCTTCTCCATAGCGTGCGTTTTAGAGTAGCTTTGCAATTGTTTTTGTGTAATATAATTCACAATTTAAATTACGAAAAAATATATATACATATATTTGTATAAGTTGTGAAATAGCTCACGTACTTCGCTTCTTGTGTTAAACATCCTTAGCCTCAGACTGTAAGACCCTGTGTTTTAATTTTCTGTATTGATGTTTTGATTTTATTGTTTACTGTGCACAAAAATTCTTAAGAGTTTTTATGAAAATTAAAATACAATTTTTTATAAACATGTTTAGATGTGTATCGTGAACTCTAAACAGAATATTTAAGGATGTCCAAATATTTGTTGCTGTGACGTTTAATTATATTAATAAATATATTTAAACATACAACAAACCATTTGAATGTATTTCTTATTCAAAACATGCTACTTAGCTATGTGTCTTCTGTGGATAGTTAAATTAACTACTTCACTGAAATAATATGTAATATTAATATAAAATATTATTGCTAATGTGTGCCGAAATGAGTTTAAAATAAAATCCTACATTTTCCTAGAAATGCAATGCCTGAAATTACTAGCAAAGTTATTTACTTTTACTTTCAAAAGAATGTTGGGAATCTGTGGAAGGTAACATGTTAAAATAGTAAAATTTTTCGTAACTTTATTACAAGGGTATTTAAGTTTGCTAAAATATTTTTGTCGTTATTCGAAAATTTTCTAGATATTTGTAATAGTGTACAGTATTTGACTGTGGTAAGGTACGCTGATATCGCAGAGCTAAAATTTCTTAAAATTTATTGGTTTGTAAACAAAATGCAAAATTTACATATATTGCCTTGCTAATCATATAAATACTATTTTTGAAATATTATAGCTAATTAGTGTGTAATGAATAATCATCAAACCGTTCCTTTTTACTAGCAAAAATATACTGCTAGCAAAACTGTGCCTCCTCTTAATGCCTCATTAAATTGTTTGTAAACTGAACTTTTTTTCTTTGAAGTTATACGAATTTACTCTCATTTACTATCCTCCATTAATATTGATTTTAAAAAAGTTTCTGTACTATATTATATTTTATTTAACCAGTACCCCAAACCTAATATAAATGTATGAAAAGATTCCACAGATATGGTACATAATTCTCATATGAGTTGTGTGTGAGTACCTTTAAATTTATTGTCTTCATTCTATGAAAATTTTTTAATATACCGCGTACCTTCCATATTTATTTCACAGAACGAATTTTATGAATGTTGTTGGTTAACTTTCAAGTATATCTTTAGGTTGAAACCACCGCGCTGCTATTGGTGGCTATATTTCTAAAAACTTACATTATTGGGTAAACGTGGATTAATATTTATTAGTTTGTAAATTAATGAAAGTGAGCAAAAATTTAAACTCAGAATGAATGTGTTGTACTAACGTCTAAAGAATGTTGAAATAAGATAATTTGAAAGTAAAAAATAAATATCGTATGAGGAGGGTATCGCAGCCCGGATGTGGACTTAAGGGGGATTGGTCCCTCTCAGATCGGATTTTCGGCTTTTCTTAAAAAAATTAGGGAATAGAGAAATAGTTTTACTTTTTTCAAGACGGCGCGGTATAGTTTATTGTTTCATTCACTTTTTGGAAACCACGCGGCAATTTTTCTGTGACTTTAGTATCCTCTGTAGTCGCTCCCGTTAATAAGGCTATTTTTCCTTGCCAGCTGTTTCTTATTCCAAAATAATTATATATTATGGTTCCAAAAAATTAAGTAAATCAATTAAGATTGTATCTATGCCTTGTCGTGACAAAAAATTTGATACATCGACTGTAGCAGAAGTTATCGAGAAGAAACTGATAGATCCAATGTGGTAGGGATCAATACACCTTAACTACAGGGAGCTACGCCCTGAGAGATGACATTAAATGAGGCCCTGCAGTGGGAAGGCGCCGAAATGAGAAGGGTGACGGAAATAGTAGATCCCCGGAAAAACCCGACGACCAGCCAGATCTTCCGGCATGATTCCCACATGTGAAAATCAAGGAACTGCAACATGTCGAGTTTTGTTTCCAAAAAGTTAAAATCTCATACATTATTCAGAAGAGACAGCAGATAAAAACAAGACGTTATCAGCGTAACTAACAAACTTACTTTCCTCGGTGTGGAAGCCAATTAATCCAGAAAGTTAGACTCGGTCACGTACATGCATAAATACATCATACTTTCTTTATTAATTACTTGTTAACTTATGGTGGTCTTATAAAAATCAGGACTGCTTAAATTAAAGCATGGTGATGATAAACTTTCAAAGTACTACGTTTTGTTTTAATCGGCTCTGCAGTTCAGGAAATATGACAAAAGTGTACATATTAACTTTGCATCTTCCAGAATGGCTAACTTAAAAATAATATACCAGCTAAATAAATGTTTGTACGACAAACATGAACAAAAATACTGTGTATATAGAATGTTCATTTGGTCATGTGGTTCTTGATGCATGAAATTTCCCAAATAGGCGATATTTTAAAATATGCACTTGACAACTACAAACATGATTTTAACAATTATGTGACATTACGAAGTACTACCTTTTTAATGAAACTGAGTATTTTAGTAAAGTCAGCAGGTTAAGGGCGAAGTCCGAAGTGGTGATGGCTCATCATGTGCTGTGCAGCACCCCGAGTACACCACTGTCTTCACTCCTGAGGTCTTCGGTTCGATTACCGTCGCGCACCTACTTGTTATCCGTCGACCCGCAACACCAGTCATCTTGTTCCGCCCAATACTGCTCCGAAGGCATGAGCCTGTAGCCTCACAATAGACTCTGACGTCACTAAGATGTCTTTACCAGTCTCTATCCACAAGCATAGTACCGTCCTCTGGCACGACCAATAGCGAACTTTGCCCAAATCTGTTGATTCGGGCCATATATACTTCGGCCAAACTCCAGGGATTTACCGAAATACAGGGGTCTAAAAATAGACATTACGTCATGCTTCGGACGTGACTTGAGCCTCATAGGCCAGCCTCGTAGGGTTAAAGCGCAGTTGAAACAGGTCTCTGTGACGTACTTTGTCGGGATTCTCACTGTGAAGCAGCCCGGCTTGTGAAGCATGGGCTAGCCCAAAAGGCGTTTCGACACAGCCTCCAGCCCTCAGAACAGAATCACAGCTTGAAACATTATATATATATATATACATATATATATATATATGTTTGTGTATATATATTTTTATACATATAATTTATTTTTCTGGGATGATAACATTATTCAACAAAGGATAAAATCGATTCAGAGAAAAATGTCAGGCAGTAGCTGGTCCGCCGTTTTAAATTTCTATTTCCGGTTAGACACTGGTTATTTTAGACTTTTAAAAAATACTAACTGATATTTACCGACCTCAGTGCTCGGTTGTCCGGGCTGGACCTGCTTAAAACTCCACTGTTGCTTGTTGTGTGTATACTCAAGCCCCGTTCATTGCTTAGTTAGACGCTACTCACTGGAACAACATATAACAAACAAATACACGGGGCATAGGATAATGTATTCAGACCATTAAACTCGCGAAATTATGAATTAAATTCGAACAGAATCGTATGCTTTAATTCCCCTATTAAGATACATTTTCCGGAACTCTCGTGACTATTGACTAATGATACAAAAGTGAGTTTTCAACATTAGTAAAGCCGTTTAGTGTGAAATAGGCTCGAAATGTTTTATATTAGCGTAAAAATAACTGCTTTGTAGACTTCACTGACTGAGTCAAACCTTCATGAAAATAATTTTTCCATGCATAGAATTATCATTATGGCATATTAAAGGCCAAAATTTGCATGTTACGGCCGCCTACACTCAACTAAGACATGATTGGAACACTGCATAAAAAAAAGTTCTAATATCAGTTGCCACTTGATATTTGAAAAAAAAAAAAAGTTAATGCTATGGAAAAACAACCAATTCTGCAGTTTTTCTACACAAAGTAATGCAAAATCATTTAAAACATCATTATTTTCAGCAGATATTAAAAATAAGAAAATTCAAAATTATATGGTTTGTATTTCTATAACTTAAATCGAACAGACCGTCACATCTTATTTCAGTGCAAAATATTTATTTCTTGTTATATACTTTGGTTTTCGTTATGTGTATGTTGCTGCAACATGCAAATTTTAGGTTTTACGTGCCGTTGTGTGTATACTACAGTATGGTTACCAAATATTTTCCGTGGGAGGATAATGGGAGTCACTATGCAGAATGTTCGGAAATTCATAGTACCAACTTCTAGAGGTAGTATAAGGGACTGAGTAGACAATATTTTGAATGGGAAGCCATGTCGGGAAACGTACCGTTTCAATGCTACAGCCATTAAAATGTGTCGGATGTGCCGGTGCTGTTTTGAAACCGGATAGGACGGCAGAGGATCAGCTGATGGCATGTGACGTCTATACTGCTGTGGTATCATGTCGGGATCCCCATTCACGTACCTGTGTGTCTCGGGTAAACATGGTTCAGTACACGTTTGCAGAATACACGGACACGATGTTGGCGTATGGCGCAACGGAAGGGAATGGGGGAGCAGCTCGTCGGTTGTATCAAGAGCGATATCCACAACGCACGACTTCATCGCATACCCTTTTTGCCAAAATTGTGCGACGGCTCCGTGAACGAGGTACCTTCGCCGTCGAGAGGAGGGACTGTGTTACTCCAAAGAGACGCCGCACCCCCCGAATTGGGAAAGGCACTACGTTGAGCTGGACCCGTCAACAAGTACGCGAACAATTGCGCGTGCGTTGAATGATTCTAACAGCGTAGTGTGGGAGGTTCTGCAGGGGTGCTGTCTGATGTTAGAAACACACACGGTAGAAACACATACCACAGAAACACAGAAGACAGAATGTTCTAAGCAATGCCCGTTCTATATTATGTGTTTCTAAAGTATGACAGTTCTTAGATGTGTGTTTCTATTATACGACTGTTCTAAAGCACGTGTTTCTATAGTATACCAGTTCTAACATATCTGATTCTGTTGTGTAATCGTTCTAAACTGTGCATTTCTGCTGCATAACGTTTCTAACGTACGTGGTTCTGCAATGTGTGGTTCTAAGCTGTGTGTTTCTGTCAAACATTTGTTCTAACATCTCCGATTCTATTGTTTAATAGTTCTAAGATGTGAATTTCTATTGTGCGACGTTTCTAACGTACATTGTTCTAAGAAACGTGATTCTAAGTTGTGTGTTTCTGTTGTATGTTTGTTCTAACATGTGTGTTTCTGCTGTGTATTGGTTCTAACATGTGAAATTCTGTTGTACAACGTTTCTAAAGTATGTGGTTCTAAAATATGTGGTTCTAAGTTGTGTGTTTCTGTCATATATTTGTTCTAACATACTTGATTCTACTGTATGGGTGTTCTAACAACTGTGTTTCTTACATAAGATGTTTCTGTCATCTGTGTTTCTAACAAATGTTTGTTCTATATTATGTGTTTCTACCGTGTGATTGTTCTAACATGTGAAATTTCTCATTTATGTGGTTTTGGTTGTGTATTCTATTATATGGCAGTTCTAAGTTGTGCGTTTCTAACGTATGTGTGGTTCCCGTTCTGCACGAGCAACAACTGCATCCTTACCTCTCCCAAAGGGTACAGGCGTTGCTGCCAACTGATTTTGTACCACGTGTTAACTTCTACACGTGGTTTCTGCGCCGCTGCACTGATGAGCCCCACTTTCCACGAAGAGATCTGTTCACCGATGAATGTAAATTCACGAGGGAGTGTGTTCTCGATTCTCGAAACAGCTATGTGCGCGTAAACGAAAATCCGCATACGATTCCAACATTGATTTTCAATCAATGTGTGGGCAGGCATTCTACACGGTCAAGTGATCGGGCCGTACTAGGTTAATGGGTGCTGCTTACTTGATCTTCCTACAGGACGTATTACCCCTGTTCTTGGAAGACGTGCAATTGAATTTCCGTGAAGAACTGTGGTTTCAGCGCGATGGCGCACCGCCACACTTTACACATGACGTTCGGTAATACCTTAACCGACGATTCGGACAGAGATGGATCGGCCGGGGTGGTCCTACTGCATGGCCTCTATGATCGCCGGACTTACAGCCTTTATGCTGTTTCCTGTGGGGTCGTATGAAGACTATGGTGTTCGAGACTCCTGTCGAGACCAAGGAAGAACTGGTGACACGAGTTATGGTCGCTGCACAAGAGATTAACAGGACATCTGGTGTGATGGAACGAGTGTACCGGAACACGATTTGTCGGTACAATGTGTGCAACACTGTTGCTATTCGTCACATCGAGTCTCTGCTGTAGCGAGCAGTTTCGTATGGGACACACCCAGTGCGGACGACAGAGAGAAATGTGTTTTTCCCACTGTTGGCACAAGTGTTTGTGTGATAAATTAAAGTTTTTTTGTTACGTTGGTATTGTTACAAAATAAATTTGCCTTTTTTCTGTAATGAGTCAAACGTAACTTAATTCTGTACCTTACGCCACACATAATTGACGTGGTGCTCTCCTGACGTCATACTGCCCATCCGGTTTGCAAAACAACACCGGCACATTGCAATGGCTGTAGGCCTTATTAGCACGGAAACGGTACGTTTCCGGACATGGCTTCCGATTAAAAATATATTGTCTACTCAGTCCCCTCTACTAACCCTAGACGTTTGTACTATGAGTTTCCGAACACTTTGTTTAGTAACATTTAGAATAGTAACTTCATTTTGCATTTTTCATAGTTGAACGCCCTTAAAACTGAGAAATTGCGAAATTCGTAATTTGATATGTGTACGAAATTAAGTTATTTTTTACGATAATATACGTAAAAACGTTTCAACTGTATGAAACTTGTTGGACATTCATAGTTCATACATAACGGCACGTCGCAAGTCCGTATTTGCATGTTACGGGAGAATATAACCAACAGAAACCAACGTATACACTGAGAAGAAATAATTTACAATGAAATAAGATGTCACGAACAATGTGATTAAATTATATGAACACAAAATGCCATTTTTTATTTCTAAAAATAACTGAAATTAAATTATATTACATCTTAAGTTAGCGAAGTACTATATTTGAAAAGGAGGAGATATAACTTGTCTCCACCGACTACATAACGCAATTAACACATGTGTTGCTGCCGATTGATTTAAACAGTTCTGCCTCGGTCTAGCTAAGCGGGTATGTTAAAATAATATTGTAAATATTGATATGACAAGTTACTTGATACGGTGGCAAATGGCCCTCGCTCACCATAAAACAGAGTAGACCAGGTCACTGATCCGCGATTAAGCCTAGTCGCTTAACTCCGCGCCGAATGTGAATTACGCGAACAATGACCGATTCCAAAGCTTTGTCGCGACTCTGTCCTTAAAGGCGCGATTCTCGTCTCTTTGGTCTGGCAAAGCAGGAAACAAATAATTGCTCCCGATCTAGGTCAATCGGCTTGTTAATGTTCGCAAATATCGTCCTGTTAATACTCACAAATCGTATCCCAGGACAGACACTCTGTCGGCGACACTTCCGCGAGACGAGGCCCAGCCCAGAGGACGGCAACACGTTCGTCTGCCTCGAGCACTGAGATGCTTCTCTCTTCTCTCGAAAACCGGTTCTTCACGCCAAGCCAGCAACACTGACCTCCAGCTTCCTTCGACCAATCAGAAACTCTGTTACATTTAAACTCGGTTTACAGACGGCTAATAACTCAGGCCTTTACGAGCGTATCAAGTATCAAATTTATTAATCAAAATCACCAATTTACATGTTTGTTCATACCCTTCTATTCTAGTACATAAATTTTCTTACTTTTAACAAAATTTATATTTTATTTATATTTTAAATTCAACTGCTCGGCGGCACACCGTTGCAGGTGTCTTATTTTTGTCTCTGTCTAACACACTCGCCCAGTGGGGCGTGCGAGGCAATCTTCCCTCAGCAATTCGTCAACCCCCTTGACACATATAGTACATGGCCTGTCCTCTGCTGCCCGCAGCGTGACGAAATCCAATTCTTTCGGGCCTCATCATCCTCGAGACTAATCTAACACTAATTTAATCAAAATATACAGCTTTGACAGAGTCTGGCACAGTTTGAATTATCTCTGTAGCCCAATTATTACTCTTTCTAGGTATGTTCAATTACAGTGAATTATTCTGCTGTAGTAAGTTCATCTGTAGAGAGGATGATTTATCGCTGGAAAACTTGACTGTTTGCTTGGTTTCAACGCACGTTCAGTTTATCAGAAGATGACTGGCTTTCGCTTTTATGTGGAGCTGTTGCCCTATTTGACTGAGTCTATAAGAATCCCGCTGTTGTAATATTTGATGTCTATTATTGGTTTTCAGACAGCTACGTTGTGTCAGACGTACATCAACTAATCATATGTGTTGTAATTAACTACAGCGTTTTCACGGGTATGTTGGCATAAAACATTTTCGCGATATATCATCATCTCTATTCATCTGCAATTTTCCGAGCTGATTGCAGCAGCTACTACACACCAGTAAAACATTTATATTTGAATAAAATTGATGGCCCCTTACGTTGTCATCGGTGACCATTTGACATAATTGCACTTTAGATAAAACGAGGAGACTTTGGACATGTGTGGTAGATTCGAGACACTTTTGTACTATTTTTATTTTCCATAATTATTAACTGTAAGTAAATATGAATTAATTATCTTGTGGATATTACCTTACATAATACATCGCAAGTGAATTTCGATACTTAGAGCTAACACATTTGCAAAAAACTTATCTTTGTAATGTCATAATCACTCACTCTTACGGCATTAAAAGTTATGTTGCTATAAAATGAGACGATTTTAATGAGTACTTGAACGTCTTCAAGCCATTGTCATTTAAAATCGTGTTTATTTTGAAAACAAACTTAAGCTCCTGTATACGCGGTGGACCAGCGGGAACTCTCGCGACCAGTTAACGCGGGACGCTGAAGTATCGGTGCCGGCCATAGAATACTCTTGTTCCGCCCTTCCTCCCCACACCCTTCACCACTTTATTTACATAGCGCGGCCGTTGTCGCCGGCGACACAATTCCCGCTGCGCAATTTGCGGGCCTGCCGGAAATAGCCTGGGCGGGCCCGCTCGCAATTAAAACTTCTGGCGAGTCCCCCCTGGATCCTGCCACCAAGTGCCCCCGGTCGCACCCCATTACACACTTTGCATAATCCAGCACTTTATTTCACTCTTTTTACCCCTTCTGTCCTCTATGTCTCTTTCTCTCTCCTCCTGCTCTCCCGATTCCTTATGCATACTTCCTTTGCTGCCCTTCTCCTGTATCCGGTCTGTTTCCTCGCTGTCTTCTCGTCGCTCAGTGGGCTGAATGTTTAGTCATGTTGCGTCATTGCCGTTTTTAGTAGAAAGCCCCCATTCATGAGGACTCGGCTCCAGCTGTCCTGATTTCGGTTTTCCAAGGTTTTCCGAAATCGCTACAGGCGAATACTAGGATGGTTCCTCAACAAGAGTCATTGCTAGGCCCACTAATTTTGTGGCGAAAATATTTTTGCCTCACTTTGTTTCAGTGTCTCACGTGCACATCGGCAGCTCTGCTTCATGGCTACTGGCAGCGTGTCTTTGTTCGACACATTTCTCATTTGACTGCACCAATTAGGATAAGATTATTATGACTCCGTGCGTCTGTGATTTGCCAAGGCAAGTGAGAGTAAAACCATCCAATCACTGACCATGAAGCAGAGCTGCAGGTGTACACATAACGCATTGAAACCATATTTTAGTCATACAATTGTGGCTCTAGTAATTGTCAATGTCCTTCCCAGTTCCTGTCCTGATGTACATATGTGGGTAACCTTCTCTAACGACCTCGCTGTCGACGTAATGCCCAGCAAAAGGTTAAGAAATAGTATAATTCCTTGTCCTGCAAACTGGCAACCCTGCACAAAAAATATATTTGTATTCAGCTTGAAGTTCTCTTTAGGTGATGGCTAGAGACATGAAATTTTCGCGAAAAGAATTTTGCTCCACTTTGTTCCAGTGCCTTATGTGCACGTCTGCAGTTCTGCTTCATAGATATTGGCAGCGTGCCTTTGAACTGTGACGTTTCACATTTGACTGTACCAATCTCAATAAGGTTACTGTAACACCACACGTCTGTGATTTGCGTGTAAAACCCCACGACACACGAATGTCAAAACATCCAATCTCTGACCGTGAAGCAAGTCTGCAGACGTGCACACAAGTCACTGACACAAAGTGAGGCAAATTTCTTTTCGCGAAAAGTTCATGTCTCTAGTGATTGCTTTCTATAGTCCGTCTGTGTGTGTGTGACAGACAGGCGAATCAGCAAAGCCATCGCCGCAGGAGAACACAGGGCGTTATTAACAAAGTTATACACTTGGGATCTTCGCGAATGCATTTGAGAATACGCTAGGTTTCAAACTCCTGTGCCCGTTAATTAATTTTGCGATAGGGTCACTGTTAGTGGAACTCTACCCTGAGGAATGTGAACCAATAGCAGGCCTGCATGGCAAACACTCGCTGACTCCCGCGCTACCTTGTCAGATTTACTACTGGTTTCTCTCTATAGTTGCTGTGGTTCGCCCAATATATCACAAGGAAACTGCAAATCGTGATAAGAAGGTGCCGCTTGGTAGACATGTTCTTTAGATCAGGAAGAATGATATAAGATCGGGAGACACACTGACATTCCGTGCTGGACGCCATTTTCCAAGATGGCGGCGTAAAATAAGAAAAGCTCTATAACTTCGTTATATTTCTACC
>PNEQ01020069.1:0-77825 GCA_003012365.1 Medauroidea extradentata
GGGGGGGGGGGGGGGGGGGCGGGAACTGTATTTATTTTCTTTATTTCATTTTGTTTTCATTTTAGGAGGGCGCTGGTTTTAACCAGGGCACTGCGGGTAAGCACAGTGTCCTGGTGGAGGACGAGGTTTAAAAGGCGCCTCGTCCCATAACGACTGTTGTTCTGTCAGTACTGTCAGTATTGTTGTATTTAAACATAAAATACACGCAACTACATGCGACAATTCGCTGCCAACTGTACTAGCAACAATGTAACTGTTGTTAATGTTGTTTATATGCAGTAACGGGTAGTGCTTTTTTTAATGGTTAAATCATTTCTGCTCAGTTTATCCCGAATGACCTATAAGACTATTTGGATTCGGGCTTAAAGTATTTTAAATTTATTAAAGAACGTATTTAAAGTTATGATTGCCTTTTCTTGTGCTTTTACCTGACCACAAGCGACAAATAATATTTATTTTAACAAACATCGGACTGAAGTTGAAAAGCCGTTACTTTCTACGACTCTCTTCGCGCAAATGCGTACGAGTCTTCTCCCTGTTTACGTCGTGACTCAAAGGGTTAGTCGGCGAATCGTTACTCCTGAAGAGGATGTCTCTCCAGGGCGACAGGAAACAAGACATCAGCAATTGGGAACGGCGGAGATGTTCTCGAAAAAAAGGAACAACAGGCAAAAGTTTGCAGCAGTTCTTGAAACTCTACTTTCTAATGTGAAACGCTTGAGCTCTGACCCGTTGCCATGTATGCCACAATGTTGGTGCTATGTCAGTAGGTATTAAGGTCATGCTGGGTAAATGGGAAAAACTATTTTGTAGCAGCTACAAAATATTTTGTGGATATTCACCCTGAAAAATTTATTTTGTGGTCATCACAAAAACATTTTGCTGTCACCACTAAGTTATTGTGATTTCAAAAATTATTTTGTGCTTGTTACAATATAATTTGCATTTTAGTACAGTTTTTCACATTGGTGCAAAAAAAAAAAACTCAGAACATTTTAACGTAATGGTTAAAAAAAATACAAAATTAAGAGTAGAATTCTATGCAGGCGTTTGCTAAATAATGATAAAACGTAAATTCGCCAAATTTAGTTTTGTTTGACTTGGTTTTGTTTTCATAACAATATTGGTTATTCATTAGGTGCAAAAATTTGATAAACTGTGAGGTGTATTGCTACAAAAAAATTAGGTGCAAATAGCAATATATTTGTGACAAAACCATGTAGGGATTCGTCGATACGAAAATTATGTTCCTTAAAACATATTTTCAAAATAACTGCAAAACAACAGGGCGTGGCATTAAAATGACGGAGGGAAGGGTCGGGGGGATGGAATTATTTTTACGTCGTTGATATAGGCTGTTCACTATAAACTGAACACTCAGCAGAACTTGTAATTAATTAAAAATTTTTTTATTGGGCCAATTTTTGTTAACTTTTGAGAGTATTGAAACATTTACTCTGGTTTTTAATTACATGGAAGTTTTCATATTAAAAATAGCAAAGATGGCTGCCAAACGGCTGAAAGAAATATTTATGCAGTGCTCACTTTATCGTGAACGGCATATACCCACTGTTTTCCGAACTCATTCCACGAGGATACTCGAATGGTTCATAATTATGTGGAATTGATGGCTCCTTCGCCCCTCAAACTGGCCTGGCGAGATTGAGTGAGGTGGCTCGAAGGTAACACGTTGGGCTCACTCGGGAGGGCTCGGGTTCGATCCCTGGCTCCAATCATCCGAATTTCCGTTTACAATGTTTTCTCAAAATCGCTCGAGGAGAATGCTGGGATGGTTCCTTACCGAAGGCCATGGCCGACCTCTCCCAGCTCCTGTCATTGTACCAAGTTGTGTCACCGTCTCTGATGACCTCGCTGTCGACAAGACGCAAAGCCCACTTAAGAGGGATGGAGCACCAAAGCAGTAAATTTTCACAATTTTCGACATAACCTTTTCCCTTCGCTTATTATAGAAAATCAAGGCTCGGCAATCCGTAGATTACACTTTTGTACACCTTCTTACTTTAATACATAGTCACAGGCTTTCTTAATTTTGGAACACTGATGGCAGATAGAAAACGTGTCTCTTTTTTCCTTTCTGTCATCAGTGATCCAAAAATAAGACAGTCAGTGGCTATGCAGTAATGTAAAAAGGTGTATAAAAGTATCATTTCTGGATTGTCGAACCTTGATTTTCGATAATAAACGAGGGTAAATGTTATGTCGGGAATTGTGAAAATGCACTGCTTTAGCGCTCCATCCCCCTTAAGATTCTGCTATACACCTGATGTACAAATTCTTTGTTTTAAAGCCGTAATATTTGTTTTAGAGTATTAATATAACATGTTTGTTTGCAGAACCAATTTAATGTATATGTTCTTTAACATTTTAGACCTAAATTTGCATTACCTGGTAAATCAAAATTTGTAAATAGTGATAGAAAAAAATGGATACTAATATTTTTCTATCACTGTTTACTAATTGCATTTACCAAGTACCGGTAATGCAAATTTAGGCCAGAAATATTAAATAACACATACTTTAATTTCGTTCTTCAAACAAAATTTTCAAAGATCATATAAATTTTTTTTATTTATGCTCTGAAACAAATACTACGACTTTTAAACAAATAATTTGTACATCACGTGTATGGTGGAATCTTAACTTACCTCACCTTGGCCTAGCGTGCTTGGTTTGCGGTGTGGATTGTGGAGAGTGGTGGAGGAGGTTTGGGAGGTTATCGAAATGCCCAACCGAAAACACATTCTGAAGATGAAATGTGTTTTTATATCGTACAATTAGCACCGAAGGCCATTTCTGATGCTCTTAAGGGTGCCGCCTACTAGTTTCGGGAAGAGAGGCATAAAGACCTTTAAAAATCCTGATTTTTTTCGTACAGCGTTCCACTTGTCACACGGTTTGGCTACGAAACGCATTTAAGGAACATTACACAGGCTTATTTATTTACTAAACACTAATTTCGTTTCTAACAATTTCTTTTATGAGTTCAAAAAAGGCTGAATTGGGACTTTTGACGGCAATTTTTTATGTAAGATTATTAATTTTCAAGAGTCTCTGAATAAAATAGGCCTCTAGAGCGAACCTTCATCTTTTTAAACGTACAATAAAAGTACAGCGTTGTCGCTGAAAGTCCCATACTAACAACGGTTCGGTGGAAACCTTGCACGATAGTTCAGTGCTTGGCTTGTTGTGGCGATGCGGCATTTGATGCAAGATTTAAGGTCGACCTTACTGTTCCGTCACTCCAGAGCCTCTAAAGCGCAGGTATGGGGCTCCGTAAGGCTCTCGAAGTGCGATAAAATCATATTTATATATTTGTACTAGCTGGCCGGCTGCGGCTTTTTCCGCGTGAAATTATGTGATGTAAACAGTAACTCTGGATTGAATATGTGATGAAGGCATTTAACAGCTAGCGTACTCAATAACAGACATCAATTGTCTTAGCTCAGTGTAAGGAGCGCACGCAATATGCTCGTATGATGTCACAGTAATTCCCATCGCAAAGTTTTGCACGGGATACAAGCCCGTAACCTCACCCCTTTCACACCACAAACTTTATACAATACCTGAGTGAATGCTTAAAGGCAGGCCGTGATAATTCTTTCGTATGTACAGGCTACGGTCCAAAGAGGTTTATTAATGAGTAGGTTGGCAAAGAGAACCAACTGTTGAGTTATTTCTCCGTGATCATTCTCTTAATTCGGGAGACTATAATATTTTACTGTGTTTCACATCCTTAATTTTCTAATTTCATAAAATCACGAATTTGGTTTGTACATATTTACATAAGCTTCATTCTTAGCAAAAAATTATCTCGATATCTCAACGGGTATAAGTGGTACAGATAATTATTTTAAAACACATTAAATTTTTTAAACAGCTTTCAAGGTCGAATTTTGAAAAATCCTGAAACATAGTTTTTGATATTTACGTAAGATTTATTTTTAAGCAAAAACAATTTCAATATTTCCACTGTTTCAGGAGATAAGTGGTACAGATAATTATTTTAAAACACATTAAATTTTTTAAACAGCTTTCATGGTCGAATTTTGAAAAATCCTGGAACATAGTTTTTGATATTTACGTAAGATTTATTTTTAAGCAAAAACAATTTCAATATTTCCACTGTTTCAGGAGATAAGTGGGATTAATTAAAAACACGTTATAATTTTTTAAGAGCTTTCAAGGACGAATTTCGAAAAATTCGAAAAATTCTTTTCAGATATTTACTTAAGCATAATTTTAAAGAAAAAAAATCATGTCACAATCTGAAATGGTTTAGGACAAATCATGGATTAATGAAAAACACATTTTACGGCTTCTCACCCCCTTAATTTTCGAATTTTGCAAAATCGGAAAATTCGCAAATATGCATTTCTCTAAGCAACAATATGAAGATAAAAAAAATATGATAGTTTTCTCGGTTAATAAGATATCAGGGATTCTTTGAAAACACATTTCACCCCTTTTAACCCCATTGATTATCGTATTTCGAAAAATCCATTCTTATTGTGTGCCTACGGGGCAAGGGGAAGCTTCCCTCAAAATTTCATGTTTCTATGTCCAGTAGTTTGGGCTGTGTGTTGATTAGTTAGTGAGTGAGTGTGTCAGAACACTTAATTTTATATATTAAGATGAAATAGTGTTAGTTTTGTAGACGATACTTGTGATTGCAATTTTCTCTTACAAATAAATTTTAGGTGGTATTATTCTCTCATAAAGTTGCGTCAAAGTCATAATTTACATGTTCTTCTGCCATACATATAAAGAAAACCAGCTGACTTATGAAGGTGAAATAATTCACAAAACAAAGCTAGAATAAGAAACGTTAGTATTAAAAACTACGTTTCTGTATTGTAAATAATGTTTTTCTCTGTGCTGTTTATGGGAACTTTGTTTCTATATTTCCTAGTATCTCCAAATACTATTCCACTTGAAATGTTTCGATGGCTTTCGGTTGACTTTAATACAGCAACGAAATATTTCAGATTCGTTGAAAAACGTCATTGGCTAAACATGACAGTAAGACACCAATTGTGAACTAATTTTGCACAAGGTCTTGCTCAGTGTTTACTGTTATGTTATAAGTTCTGTGCTTATGTTTTTAATTGTGAACAAACATTAAAGCGCCGCTAGTGATGTAGTGGTGCTTTAACAATGTATAGGCGGTTCGGAGTAAAGTGAGCACTCAAAGAAGCCCTACTAAAGTTCTGTTTTCAGTCAATTAGTATCTTTCCGCACGTAACGGCTAACAACGGGAAATGTTTAACCTCTCTTGACACATCACTTGATGTTTGCGCGTGTAAGATAAATTACGCAGTCTGTATGAATCGATACTGTTTGATAAAAAAAACTTTTATTAATTATATAAAATGCAATTATGTCGGTTTCATTTTATTTTGATTCTGTATTACTATATTTAAATAGGAAAAGACACGGAACTATTTCCCGTAATTTCGCTGCCAACCATACAAGCAGTAACGCAGCTAGAGTTAATGCAGACTTATATGCAGTAATGACTAGTGATATTTTTCAAAGGTTAAATATTTAGCGCTCACTTTATCCCGAATGACCTATAGTATAGCTTCATACTACCAGTGTTCCTAGCGGTTACGTCACAAACTTACTACTCGTAGTTCCTTTTAACTCAATGTTAGAACAATACCAGAGTGCCAGTGGCGCCAATCAGTCATTTGAGGGTCAACTTTCAACTCCAAGTGACCAGACCTGTTCCCCTATTCTGTGTGTCAGCTGTTCGGCGGAGCGAGTAACGTGACGTAGTGCCTAGCAGTAGCTGCGTGCAGATTGTGATAGTGAGAGATTTTGGTCAGCACTTAACATCTTGGTCGTCAGCGCTGGTGAGGGGTGACATGAGGCGAGTATGGCGGAATGAGGGGGCGGGCGAAACAGGAGATCCCCCAGAAAACCCTCCGACCAACGGCAGCGTCTGGCACGATTCCCACATGAGAAAATCCGGGGACTTGACCTCGCCGGGAATTGAATTCGGATCGCCTTGGTGGGAGGCGAGAGGTCTGACCCTTCGGTCCCCTCCCCTTGTGCGTCGTTGTGAGTTTTTCTCGCAAATGGCTACCCTGTAAGTACGATGAAAACACATGGAAAAACTCACACATCTCGTAAATCGACAAAAAACAACTGAAAACCTGTAGTAACTCTAGTGATCCCATGTGTCCGGGGCCTTTCAGAAAATCTTAAGTGGCTAGACAGCAGATACAGTATACAGACTGCTTTCAAGTCAAGGACCACATTAAAAATCATAATTACAAAGGTGAAAACAATCCCAGGACTATGTCTATCAAATACCATGCGAGTGTGGAAGTGTATGCATAGGAGAAACAGGCAGACCTCTTTCCACACGTATTAAAGAACACAAATATGACACCCAAAAAGGCGAGATACAAAGATCCAAATTGGTCGAACATGTGTGGGAAAATAGTCATAAAATACTATGATGAGAAAATGCCACTCCACTTACACTAGAAACACACCCTATCAAATGGAAAATAAAATAATCCTCAGTTAGCAGGCTATATATGGCCTGCATGCAACCTACCGGGATTGTTTGGATCGGTTCTCCATGAGTTTAGCTAGCCACTTACTGACAACACTCATCTCACTATACAGATAACACGACATTATATCACTCCAGCCTAGCTGGAGGGGAGCTTAACACCCCCGCCGTTTACACAAACACGTAGTTGTATTAATGGCAACAATCTCCCACCACCGCCTTAAATACGGGTCCAGAGCCCAGCTAAAACAGTTACACGCGCCCCGCCGCCGTTCCAATGATTTGAAACTAGACTGTCGGGGTGCATTTGATTTTACAAACACCCAGCGAGTTATGGAAGCTTCGGCTTTCGATTCGCGACAGCACGGCCTCGGATGGCACGCGAGGAAAACGGCGACGACGGCTAGTTTTCACTTTTACTTCACCTGAAGACGGGAGCAGATGTCGGCTCCCGAAACGTCGTCAAAAGTCGGTCTATAGAAATCTACTGTGTTCTTTTGTGTCTTCATCGTTGTGTCGTCTAGTCTGTTGTCTGTGACGTTAGTCTGGTCTTGCGTCTATTGTCGTCGTCCCGGTACTCCCGGTACTGTTTGTTCTGCCGTAATCGTGGTATCCTGAGTTTTACAGATTATTTTGTTTTTGTAGTTCGACTTTTATTTTTGGATGTTCATTTTTATTAATATTTTCCCTTATTTATTGTTGAGTCATTCCTTATGGGACCTTTCTCGTGCTGTTGTTTTGGCTTATGGATGTGTTGACTACAACCAAACTAGGCTTGTTTTCTAATTTATCTTCGTTTTCCGTTTGCTTGTTTTTTCTTAGTCTAATTCTAAAATTTCTGGGACGACCTAATTTTGCAACGGCGTATGTGCACAATAGTACATTGCATTATTCTGTCCCATTGGAAGAAACATTCAATCAATTAATACATTGTTTCCGCACTACGTTGTAAGAAACCAAACAAAGAAAAACGCTATGAAGCAAGTTAATATTAAATTGTTAAAAAGGAATATCGAGAAATTTATGATTTTGGACGATAAGAATACTCTGCCGGTCTCATCAGCTGGCGACTGTTGAAAACGAATATTACCTGCAACTCCGCGCCTCGAGACGTAGCTTCCGGTAATTAACTAACAATTTTCTCTGTCGCCGGCAACCGCGCCTCTTCCTCTTAATTACGCCCAATTTCGGCCCAAATTGACAGACTGCAGCGAATGAAATTTCCTCTTCGACATCTCTCTTCGTAACACCGCCGCACTCTGGCGGGGCTCTTTGATCTCGCTTGTAAGACGCGACCTCCCGACAGAGGAGGACCGTCTGGTAACCTAGCAACCATGAAGACGCAAGATTCTCTCTGCCCTTATATAGAGGCGTGTAAAGATACAAGATAAACACCAATATCCAAACCTAAGACAGGAAATTACAATTTAAACCTGGAATAACACGCGAACTGTAGCTAAAGTTTTACCCCTGTCTAAAGAGTTCATCTGTATATAGTACGAGACACTTCTATACTTATGCTTCCTAAATGTGACGCGGAAAGTGAAACTGACCTTTTGTCTGCCAAGTATAATTTACAGGAAAGAGTAAACCTTAAGTTATGGTCTAATCAGTAAATTGTTAGTTTAACTACACAGTAAAAAAAAAAAAAAAAAAAAAATTACATTTACAAGGAAAATCTTGTAAACAAATATCAGAACATTATCAGTCATGTAATAAATGTGAGATATCAAAAACCTTTTAAAGTGGTTATAAATATTGTGAACACCTTTATGAACTAGTAAAATAATTGGAAATCGGTAAATTTTTCGATTTGAAACATAATAAACATTGAAGACCAGACAAATTTTACAAACCATTTCGTAATTTTACAAAAAAAATTTGGAAACTAGTTTCCAAAAAATATTCTTGTAACTCTACAGGCAATTGTTGTAAATTGAACCAAATATTAGCAGTAAATATACAAAATTTGTTTGTAGATTTACAGAAATGTTTGTAAATATACAAAGAAATTTGTAAAAGCACAAGTTTTTTTGTAAATATTATAAAATATTTTTGCAGTGTTACAAATTTTTTTTTGGAAACAGGTTTCCAAAAAACCTTTTTGTAAAAGTACAAATAATTTTTTACTGTGTACTGTGGATATTTTCTGTATGCAACAATAACTTTGTAAGTAGCCACCGGTTTATGCTACGAGTTGACATTCTCGTATGTAATTTTAATGCCTTTTGGTACAAACTTTCTCTTTGGTTCATTAAAATAAAAATAATAAACTTAACTTCGTTATACTTTAGGGAGGTAGAAAGATGATTTTCGTGTTAGAAAGCTCTAACAGGATAAATTGAGACACTTTCACTTCGTCTCCTGCTGATCAACTGATCCCGATTTCACAGGCTGATGTGCATCCCGGTCTATTCTGGCGGGCAGCGAGGTGATGGTCGCCGTCAACGACTCCTGCTGGGCCGTCAGTGGGTTCTGGAATCAGCTGCTACCTGGCTACATGGAATTCGGCGAACGACTGTGAGCGTAAGGGTTGTCAGACCTCTCTGGGACCACGTTGGAGTGACGTCACAGTTCGCAAGTTGTGATGTATCCCTACTATTTTTGCACCCAGTGGCGCCTTCACGGTAGAAGACGGCGAGCTGTCAAAATTTTAAGTTTTAAAGAAGAAGCGCATGTGCCGATTTAAGACTTTGAAGTAATAGGGCACTTTGAAAACCTCAACCGAATATTTACCCCTCCCCAAAGGTTAAAGTGTTTCATGTGGAGAGAGGAAAATTAAGAGTATAAATACCGTTAAGTATGTTCATATTTGGCCTTTCAGGCATAACAAGTAGCTGCGAGGGCACAGCGCCACGGAAAATGGAGATTAAGGTAGCACTGTTAGTTTTTCTCTTTTATTTTATATGCACTTTGAAAATGAAAAGTTTTGGCCCTTCCGGCATGGTAAAAAAAAAAATGCTGATAATTTGTAAATTTTTATCATGTTGTTGAAAGATGACATTGTATAAATTTAACTAAAGATATTTTGTGTGAAATACGTGTGTTGAATAACAATAAATATTTTTGGCTGAAATTTTATTTTTATATATTTCAATGAGTAAGGTGCTTTGTGTCTCTCTTTGGCATGGCCCGAAAGCTTGCTACCATTAGTTTATTTTAATTCTTTAGTATTGCTTGCTAAAAAGATACACACATGGTTTTTATAGTAAATCTTTGCTTGTGCCCACTGGTGTTTTCGAGGGACCACGAGCTTTGTATTACAAAATAAAAAAAAAACTACTTTCTCTATTCAGCCGACTAGAGGCCCCTTTTCCCATTTCTCATCACAAATAATGTATAGGACAGCTACCATTAATGTATGTGTAACCATTTTACCATGTATATTTTCTTAACACTCCTGTTCATGGGTGTGGTAAACATTCAAGAAATTTATTACAGCGTGTATTAAGATAAATAGCACTGTACTTATCACAAAACTCCTTAGCACGACAAAACGGACACATGTCTATTTTCTTAACACTCCAGTACATGGTTGTGGTAAACTTGCAAGTCATTTATTACAGCGTATATTCAGATGAACAGCACTGTACTTGTCACAAAATCCTTATCACTACAAAACGGACACTAATGCAATGTTTCAAGGGGCAATTTAGGAATTCGTCTATCATCTAAACAGAACGCGGTTGTTATGTAGGCCTACTTGGTATTTCACATCCTAAAAATGTATACGTAAAATAATAATTATTTTAGTGTAGTAAATTGGGGCATATTAGAAATGTTTTCACTGAAAGTACCAATTAGAAGAATGACAGGTAACTGAGACTTGTTAGTGTAACTAGACTCAGTGTTGCCTTGATGTTGTCCGAGCAATGAAAAACGTTTAACAGACAGTTAATTACGTGTTACATAAGGCTGATTTATGTGTTACGCGTATGGTCTAAAACAGTACGGCCACAAATCTTCCAATTGAGAACACGGATTTAATTCTCATGCTCTCAAAGATAACGACATTGACCAGGATACAAAAATTTTAATCAGCAATAAACCTTTAATATAGGCGTTCTATGCATAATCATTTTGTATACAATACAAATGTTATTGTTTTACTGAGACACTAGAGAACTAATTTTTTATTTCTGCTGTGTAAACTATTTTATGAACCAACCTAAGTGCTTCAGACGTTTGATAAGTGAAGAAAGAAACGTATTAATTGTTTTTGCATTTACCTCTCTTTCAACTATCGATTAGCACTTAAATGTACTTTTAGCGCAATAAAGTTAAAATTAACAAGTTATATAATTTCATCACTTCGAAAAAATTTGCTATTACTGCACTAAATATAATACTATACACGCACGAGTATAATAAGGAAATGAAGACGTTTAATTGATAAGTAAAATCTTTTAAAATGCTTATTTTTTGTTTTGAAATGATTAGTCAGAATGTTAAAAATTATTTTCAACAAAACTAGAAAGTGGCTTACACATATAATTCTTACAAAATCAGTAGAAATTAAGGATCATTGCCTTAAACCGGTAACAAAATGCGAGCACAGAAATAAATAACGCGCCACAAGAGAAAATTCGTCGGATAATAAAAATTTTTGTAATCGTGTGTAGGTTTTTAACGTTTGTGTTAATGAAGAAATTAATCTAATTATACATGAGTTATCTGGAACTTAATTACCATTTTTTGAGTTATTTCTTTTTTGTGCACTTGAAAAAACTGTCTTAAGCTACGTACTAAATTATCAACGGAAGTCATAAAGAAATTTCTTGTAAACTATTGATATCGTGAGAGCTAATTACCATCCTAAGTATTGATTGTTTTTCCTTGCCTATTACGATTGAAAATTTCAAAAGAACTACACTGTAAACATAGCCTTAAGCTTACCTTGCAGAAGACATATAATAGGAACTGAACTGGGAACTCATAATTATTAATTGTTTTATGTAACGCAACAAAAATTTTCAAATTACGCAAACAAACACATAGTTATATGTTCCTACTTCAGTTCTTACATGTCAAATGTAAGATAAGATCAGTAGCTATGTTTCCAGTGTTGTACTTTTGGAATTTTCAATCGTAAAACAAAAACCGACAAACAAAACAAAAAAAAAAATCAATACGTTGGTGGGTTACTTACACTAGCACTTGAAAACCAAGCAGATATTCTCTCCACATCCTTATAGTAAAATGCGTTATTTACAAAATTATTAAATAAATATAGGTTTTTAAAATTTTTTTTCTTAATTTTGTTGCATTTTTTATTTTCTTTGTATTTTTATGTTTTTGTGGGTTTATATGCGACTTGGCAACACTAGCAAGCAACGATGTATATCCATGAACACTCATCTTGTCATACATCCCCATTGCAAAAATCTTCCAAAGATTTTATAAGTTTTGTTTTAACAGTACTTCTTAAAATTTTAGACACTATGCCACCATTTTCAAACAGTAGTGTACCCAGAATATTTTTGGGAAGGTCTTCAATGCTGAAATTCTGAGTGTGAATGAACAAACACTCCTCATATGCAAAATAAAGGGGGCGGAAAAATTTGGATATCAGTAAGCTTTCCAAAGTTCAATGTAAAAGTTCAAAAATTCAGTATTTGGCACAAACACATGTTATAAACCACACTGATGAATTTACATACTCACATACATTAAATAACATAGAAATAAATTCTACAAATAACAAATACCCTGCAGTATACGCAGAACGTTACTTAAAAAATAACTAGGAAATTATTATTTTGTGTATTTTTTTTTTGCGGCAGTGACTGGACAGAACTACTTAAGAGGATGATTCTTCACTCTCATGGTTTAGTTATATTTCGGATGTGGAATTTTTTTCGGATTAAGGAATTTTCGGATATGGTCATTTTCAGATAAGCCTATCGGAATTTTCCAATATGGGAAGTTACGGAAATGCTAAGTTACGGGTATGGGAAATTGCAGAAATTTGAAGTTTGTAATATGGGGAGTTTCAGATATAAAAGGGTTCAAACATGGGAAATTTCGTATATCGGAATTTTCGCATATAATCAGTTTCAAATGTGAGAATTTCGGTTAAGTGAGGTTCTAATGTATCGAATTATAATAGAAATAAATTTTTCCCCCGTAAGTTGCTAACATAACATATAATATCTTATCAAATACACAAGCGTAAAACCATATTAAGATATGTTTAAAGTAAACAATTATTTGTAAACACGTGTTTCAGTGCTTTCATGACACCAACGTGTCGGGAGAGGTTATCCATTCTAAGATCTTGCCCTCCCTTAAGATACACAACTTCTTCAAATAGCACACTTATTAATAATGTATTATGTATGTGCCCAACCAATATATAAGGTGAATATAGGAGAAAACATAACCAGGGACTGAATACTGACACAGAAAAACTCACCGACGTTGCCAGGAAGAGACGTCTTACCTTTTATGGACATATTAATTCTTGAGATATCACCCGGTTGACTAAACGTCTTTTCACTTATTGGGAACCTAGGTAAACCAAAACACCTTGACTACAGAAACAATTACCTTGAAGAATATGGAATAATGTAAACAGGCATCACAAACCGGACACACCTATGGAAGATTTTAGAAGCAAAAATATTACAGTACAAACCACTTTGCAAACAGACAGGTACCCTGTGGACAAAGAAGAGGAAATAACTACATAGTCAACTTGTACGTAACTACTAGGCAAACATCAAAACACGCTCCAAGCAATAAAGTTGAATGTCGTGGTCTTTTGTTGTTATAATCGAAAAAAATTAATTATACATGTTTTAAAAACCACCCACTTTCCAGAGAACTGCACCTAAAATTCGTAATTTTGAAACTGTACCAAACACTTATCTCTTACAAATTACATTAGTAGTAATTTCCCACAAGTACATATTTTTTTCGGTTTCATAGTTTTCGTATAAGCGCATGTCAAAGCAGCAATTTAACTGTTTTCGCTTCTTAGCCAACGTAAAAATTATTCGATCGATACTGATGCAAAAATTTCCAGCAATAGTAAGTACATTAAGCTACAGAATAACACATTTCTTTTATCGTGTAGAAATTATTCTTTTAAAAATACAGTTACTCTAAGATAAGCAACAATTTAGGTACGTTGAAAAATGTTTTAAGTAAAAAAGAAAATTTTTACGTGAGATAACAACGGTGTCATTCTGTAGCTTAATACATTTGCTTTCACTTTATTTGTACGAGAAATTGTTCCATATATATATATGTATGTATACAGTAGTCAAAATTTTTTCAAGCTTTCATAGTTTTATATAGTGGCAGGTCAAAGTCCAAAGTCCAAATCTGCATAAAACGGTTTAATACAAGAAAGCGAAATGAACTAACTTATAGAAATGAAATAATTCACAGCGAAGAACAGTGTGACGGGCTACTTGAAGATATGTATAAACATCACATTGAATATATTTTGTATTTTTAAAAAATATTGAATTTGAAATAAAAAATTGCCAATTTTATGTAAATTTTTAAAAATACAAAAATGTCAACGTGGATTTTAACATGTGTTTTGACGTAGCCCGTGACGCTGTTATTCAGTGTGAATTTTGTCATTTCTGTACGTCCGTTGATTTTAATTTATTACATAAAACTGTTTTATGCAAATTTAGGCTTTAACAGGCAAATGTACAACAACTGTAAAAGCTAGAAAATTTTCATTACGGTAAAAATAATCACAAAGTATGTCTACAAAACAAACTATATCTCATAAAAAATAAAAAATAATTAAAACAATTCACATTGGCGTGAACTCTCCCATTACAGAAGCGAATAAATACTGTTAAAACATAGTCCCACCTATCTTCATGTGTTCTCTGGGCTTAGCACAGCTTTGATTCTTTCCAAACAACGAAGTGATGTGTACGAAAGAACAGACTGCGGGCGTAATCTGTTTAAGAGGGCGTGGTACATAATTCAACGCTAAAAGCATTAATCTGTAACTGCAAGATTTTGAAGCCAATTTGCGAAAATTAAACAATAACAATCCTAAACAATAGTTTTAGCCAACGTTTTTAACAAAATTGTTTCCAGTGTTACGAACTTCTGAGGCACAATCTCTGACGCCGGAACCTCCAGCATTTAACTGCGACGCAAGAGATCACGCGTAATGAAAAAGTAATTTTGGATAAATATTTACTCATAAAGTTGGCAAATACCATTATCTAGGATTGTCATTGAGTATTTTAACCATATTGGCTTCGAAAAAAAGCGTAGACGTCAACTGATATTTTCAGCGTTTATTTATCTTCCACGCACTCTTAAGGGGGAGAGCTAGATGCTAAATTTAATTTATTGATTTTCTGCAATAACTTCAGTTTGAAATTTTTTTTGGTAAATGTGGCAATGTTAAGGCACAGAAGATATTTGTGAGGAATTTTGGAGCTCACAATAGTGTTATACGTCCACCTTACATTGGACATGTAATCACTCTTGAAAGTTAACCAGTAATTCACTTGCAATGATTCTGCATGACAAACTAACGGAAGATTATATTATTATTTACGTAAAGCAGTTTATAAAGAACATACCCTATGTCTTGTCTAAGAGATAATTGTGATAATACAACTTGAATAAATAATTTGATGGTTTAAAAACTGAAAAATAAAGAAAATTATCTAACACTCCCCCTTTACGTAACTTCAGCAAAATATTTCAGCTTCTTGTGGTCAACAACTGTTAATATTATGTAACGTGTCTCCCAATGCACGACAAAATTCGTAGCTCACATTATGGAAAATATATCTTACATTTATTTTTAAACTAAAAGTATCGTCTCACAGAGCATTATATATCTACATTTTCAAAAACTGAGCTTTCAGAAGTGTTAAATTTTACTGAAGTTATGCGGAACAGAGTATATCTAATTAGCCTACTTCTTTCCAGCAGCCTGTTTCTGTAGTGTAGTCGGTTAGGTGACGATCTGCGGTGCGAGACGTCTTGGGTACGAATCCTAGCTTCGTGCATGGATGTTGTGTTGTTCGTTTACCTCGCTCCACTCTCATCGGCTTTAAAGACCTCACTGTTGAAGCTACGTAAAACCCTCTCACCCAATCTTCCTTCCAGCATCGCCACGCCTAAGCTATCGTTTTACCATGAATATGCCTCATTATAACGTTTCTACTGTGTTATAATTTTTACAAAAAAAAATTATGTAAGAATTTAGTGCTAAAAATACCGCAGCATTAAATATGTCTGGTTTATGACAGTTAAAAAATTGAACAAATGTACACGAAAGGGAAATACAAACGTTACGTTTATTAAGAAGACATTGTACATTACCAACTCTGAAAATTATTTATTCAAATCATCAGGGATTTGAAAGTCAATATAAAAAATACAAAAAAAGGAGCTATCCTAAAAAAAAGACAGTATTTGTTACCTTTCTGAGCAAATATTTCGTCATTATGGTGCGTTCCTTTATTGTAATCTCTTACGCCAGAATAAGTTACAAAATTTAAGGCGCCACAAATAATTCATAAGTGACGGATTTCATTACCAACATGTTCGCTTACTAAGCGGAAAACATTTATTTTCTGGGCTTCCTCTATTTTAGTTTTTAACCAATTTCCCGAAAGAAAAATAATCTTATGAAATTCATTTTCCTACGTGTGTGGTGTGCTCCTAAAATCGTTTGAGTGAGCAAACCGAATTTAATCAGACTCGGTATACATATAACACACATTAAGGTCACCGAACATGCATGTGTTTGGTTAGTCTCAAGAGCTTATTTCCAAGATGTCGGCCATTTTAAAACGTTTGGTACTATGCTGCATATGAAATCCATTTAACTGATTAAAACTAATATTTTTTTTTTTTATATTTTGATTCTTTTTCATCTAATAATTGAATACGGTAAAGTATATTGCTGTATGTCGCCATTTCAGCGGATAGATCAACACTAATATATGACGATTTCACGTCATATTTCGAGACCTACTAAACCAATTGTAACAAAACTGTTAATTTTGACAGTTCATTATCCGACTGTTAATTTTTGTGCTGTTTATTGTAGTAGATCCTTCAACTTTTATAATAACACAACATGGATAGTGATATATATATATATATTTTTTTTAAACAATTAATAGAGTTCTTCGTGAACGATTGTTAGTTTTTAGGTTAATTTGCTCCCACACTGAGGAAAGTTGGCTTGTTAATTATGCTGGTGCAGGAAAAATTATTGTTTACGGACTATTATATACATGAATGAATAAATATTTCTTTATGTAAAAGTGACTTACGTATTTACATCTTTGTGATCGTTTTATATATTGTCAATTAAATAAATGTATTTGAATATGTGTTGAGAAATTAACTATGCACTATACGTACAACTTACCTCAATAAAACAATGATTGAAAAATACAATTTAATAAAAATTAATTTTACTTGTGTAAAATGACAATGGTAATCAAACACGATGAAATATTTTACTAAACAGAGGTAAATTTGTTTGCATAATTTACATATATACATATATATATATATATATATATATATATATATAGGATTAAATACTGCTTTAGAAGTGGGGACGAAAGAGGAGAGAGCAGCCAATCGGTAAGAAAATTCTAATAGTATGTGATAGTAATAAAATAAATGTAAATAAATATGAAAATTGACTACGTGTTCCCGCCTTCTGACAGGGTCATGTTGTGTTTGTGAGAGAAAGCCGAGGTGAAAGTTGGGCCGGCTGCTCGACCAGTGAGACATGCCTGTCGCCCGTCCGGCCCGAAGAATGGATGAGACGAGGGTGAGATGAGTGTGGAGCAGCGACGAAATGAGAGAGGCGGGGAAGATGGGAGTTCGCCGAGAAACCCGGCTGGTCAACTGCAGCGTCCGCCACATTTCCTACATGCAAAAAAATCGGGCCCGAAGCCGACGGGGTTCGAACCCGTCGGGGACCGAACCCGCTGAGAATCGAACCAGGATCGCCTTGGTGCGATGAGAGAGGTCTGACCCCTCGACCACTGTGGCCCCTGTCGATTGATATAACTCATGTAAAATATTTTTAAAAAAAATTAACGTTAATACAAATAATACATTCACAACCAAAAGGATACGAAAAAAATATCAATCTTAATAAACTATAGTAGAATAATTTTTGTAACGTGTGATTTTAATAAGTCAGCCTCAGTTAAGAGGGTAGTCAAATGTGTGGGCTTTGGCACATCGAATAAAGCGAATTTGTGTGTACTCTGAGAAAATTCGCACAATTACGAGGGGAATAAAGAAAAATTCTTGTAGCTTTCTAGGAAAATTTTTACTGTATTGGAAAAAATGTATACACTGTGAATCCAGAATTTCCAAGGGCGCATGAATCTTCGTTCTCACTTTCAGCCACTAGCTATTGTTTGTATTATACTGTTAATAACAATTAAACATTGTAGTTAGTTTAAGAAGAGTTCTGTAATGACAAAACAAAGTTAAAGTGTAATATTACTAGACATGAGACTACGAAGAAACCTTCCATAATGTTCAGTGCAGACAACATTGAACGAGCTCTACCAACACTTCCTATTTCTTCTCCTCTACTCGCTCTATGACTGCTCTAAGTTCATAAAGCCGGCATATGTCTACGAGAACTCACTTCCATCCCGACCATTTCGTTGGTGTTTTGACAAAACGTCGTAAGCCACGCTGCAGAGTTTTAAAATAATTATTTTTTCTTTAATAACTAATTGGTGAATATTTTTAGAAAATTTACACGTACACCTTATGGTTGTACAAATCAAATACATAGTCCAACAAATCAACAGAGTGGTTCAATTAAAGTTGAAAATATCTTATTTCAATTTAATCATATGTGGCTTATGACTTTTTGCCATAACACCATAGATTTTATAACCCGTAACGCCTTTATTTCTTTATTAGCCGCCTCTCATTCATCCCATCATTTTATTGTTTCATATCTGGCAAAGAATCATAAATTTAGTTATACAAAATTCACGGTGTAATTTTTTTGTTTACTTTACATGAAGTTATGGAGAAATCTGCATTCAAAAAGGAGGGTTTTGGGTACAGTCAAGGCTTCTGATGCAAACTACGCTGATTTTTTTTTACGGATACAGCTGTTCCAAAGACACAACATTCTTGGCATCCGCAATTTAGTGTTAGCGTCTTTTTGTCCAATAATGGGTTCCGAGTATTACAATGCCAGTTCCTTTTCGACAGTTAAAAACAGTGACTCAGTAATAAACTTTTCAGTTTATAGATTCTTAAGTTTTATATCGTTGTGGATATGCCGGTGCTGTAAGAAAACACCAGTATAGTTTCCAATTCAGTGAATGGCATTTTGACCTAAAACGTAAGTGTAGAACAATGGCGGGAAAGGTCGCTAGGCTACTAATTACAATTAAAACAGAAAGAGTTGTGCACAAGTATTCACAGGATGGTACTTGCAGATAGAAACACACACACGTAGGACGAACACATTTCTCCGCGGACGCGCAGTCACAACGTTTCGCAGACTCCATCTGCTTCATCAGGTGAGTGGAGGCACACTGAAGTCTATTGTCCAGCGGTTGTTGGTAATCAGTACACCTGGCGGCCAGAGGGCAAACTAAGGTGCGGCGGGAAGTTTGAAAGGTGGGTTTGTTATCTGAGGTTAAGGCCAAGTACCATCCTGTGAGTACTTGTGCACAATTCTTTCTGTTTTAATTGTAATTAATACGTAAGTGTGTCATACATAACTTCTTCGTTTATACCGGTCACAAAAATTGCTACATTCGGAAGAATGTATGAGACGTATCTCACTTTAGGGTGAGTTGGACAACATACGGAGCTAATATTTACTAGTCGAAAGAGCGGGACTAAAATTTTAACAGATTTCCGCCTTTTTCTGTGGGAGAATCATGATTGAAGCCACTGATTTTTGGTGAAAAGGAATTTTCAACTAGTCTCAACACTTTATGTAGACATCTGTAACTCTGCTACATTGTCAGTGATTGCGTGGTTTTAACTCTCAGCGTCTTGGTTTTCCACCCGCAAATCACAGACGTGTGGTGTCTTAGTAACATTTTTCTGTTTGGCTCAGTCAAATGAGAAACCCTTCTGAAGAAAGACATGCTTCCAATAACAATGAAACAGAGCTGCAGATGTGCACGTAAGACAACGAGACAAGCTGTTGCAAAACTCTTTTCACCAAATATAATTGGCTATAATCATGGTCTGTTGGTAGGCAACGGAATAATTCGCGGATTCACTGACCTGTAGGAAAGCCTTTAAGAATATTCGTGTACTCGAGCAGACATTAGCTGCTTATTGGTCATCTTGCTGATGTAGCATAAGGTATGACAATTAAACCCAACCTAGGTAGTTAAAAATCTTCAGTTCATTGAAATAACCTTGAACAATATTAGTAGACAGGGCTGCAAATACTTTGAAAAACATGTAAACAATTATTTTTTCTGGTGGAAACTGATGAAGGTACGGTATACTCCTAAATCTAATTCAATATGTTGCATTTAATCACAAATGTAATTGATTGGCCACACGTTGTGCTAATAATTGAAAATCATTACATGAAAAAGACTTGATTAATGGCAACATAAATACACATATATAAAGTTCTAATGCACTCGGCGTGAGTCCATTAGGTATTAAGGGGTGTTGATCCCTACCACCTTGGATTTATCTGTTTCATCTCGATAACTTCTGTTCCAGTCGATGTATGAAAATTTTTGTCACGACAGGGCATAGAGACAAACTTAATCGATTTTATGTAATTGCTGGAACCAAATATATTCATTATTTTGCAACGGGAAGCAGTTGAAAAGGAAAAGTTGCTTTATTTACGGGAGCGACTACAGAGGCTGCAAAATTAACAGAAACAATGCCATATGAATTCCAAAAAGTGAATGAAACAATAAACTATGCCTTGTCAGCGTGAAAAAAGTAAAACAGTGTGTATATTCCCTGATTTATAAGAAAAACCATAAAACCGATCTGACTGGGATCAATCCCCCTTAAACCATATGTGTAGTTGTATGCCCAGAAGTCCTGTTGAGGATGAGCACACAGGACTTAGGTACAGTGCAAAAGGTGTTGAGTCATCCGGCCAGTTCTTCTGCTGACATGATTAGTACGCTGGTTCACCACAATGGTACGGTGCAGCAGGTTTGGTGTGGTATCGTCAGAAGTCCTGGGAAGATGCACCACTTGCTGGAGGCTCGGACCACCAGTTCTTGGTAGACCACTGACGTCATCATCAGCGAGGAGCCACTCCACCAGCAGACAAACTGCAGACGTTGCTATGCCAACCAGCAGACTCACGATGCATGGTACGATGTGCTTCATGGCGATGCTCTCAGCCTCTTGTGGTACAAGGACATCTGACTTCATCCACTTATTCCGCAGTCTCTTAATGTCTCCGTTCTCCAGCATCTTCAGTAATCTGCAATGCACACAGGCTGCCATGATGAACAAGTGTCTACTAACAGGTTCATCTAAGCCACTGTTCGATCAAAGAAAATAACTATCTAGAATGGGGAATTGAGTTAAGTGTCAAGTTGATAGTGACAAGAAAGAATGGCACAAGTGCGTACAATGACAACATTATAAAGTACTACGGCGTAATTTAAACTATATACGAAGAACATTTATGCATAATTAAACTTCTTATTTAGAAATAATAAAGTTCTGAAACGAAATTTTTCATAAAATATACATAAGATTTTTAAGAAAGACGAAGAAAATTGAATTAATTCTACCAAACTACTCAGTTTCTGAACCAAGCCAACAGTCATTTTTTAATTACAGCATACTAAAGCAATCCATTATAAAACGTGTGCTCTTTTTACTTATATCAACATTTAATTCCATGTCCCGTCCAGAGTCATATCAACGGCTTTTGCGTAGTAAATCTGCCAGGTCTAGTCACAAGACATGATGACTGGCTGAGATAATAGCAGAACTATTAAGGTTTTTTAGACCTGGCTAGTAAATTATAACAGTGTAACATTTTGAACACGAGGAAGAGAAAAACTGACTGAAGTAAATGATAAAAATGTTATTTTGCCTAATATTTATGCATTTTTCACAGTCGTAATTTAGGGCAGTTCACAACAAGCAAATTTTTTGAAGGTTTTTTTAGCTCGTGGGGAAAAATTTTTAGTGACAAAAGAATCTTACAAATCCCCGCCAAGAATCTTCTAAAATTAGAAGTGCAATCCTCACATAACGTTCAGAAGTAGGCGGCATTTTGGAAGGTACACTCATATTTAACTGTGCTTGCATGTGTAAGCATAAGAAATCAATGAATTGCAAGTACTTTTATATGTGAGTCGGTCATAAATAAACTAGGAGAGTACAACTATTACATTATTACTTATTTATTATCTTCAGAGAATCCCTAATTACAATAATGTGTGCAATAATTGCTTTTGTTCTTAGATGCAATTACTGTGACATATGTATACTAGTTTGTGTAATGTATTCTAGAACCAAAATGTGTGCATCCCTTAATTATTAGAAGAAAATGTCATTAATGCAAGAAATTAAATTTTCATGTAATTAAATGTGTTACTGTACTTGCAGACGCCATGAACAATGTATGTACAGTCCCTGAGTACGAGTCAATCATGACTGACTGGGGCAATTTAACAAACAATAAAGAAAACTATACGGTTACAAAACTAGATAAACTGAAATGCATACTCACTGATGGTTTACGACTCCGAGATAGGGTGAATTCTTCCTGAGAGCAATTGACTGGGAACTACGCCCTATTAGCACTGCAACGATATCCGCTGAACATGAGCATTTAACTGTTGTACCCTGTACTGCTTCCGCAAGGAATATGAAGTTACCCTCGCATACTCGTTCCATGGCCTTCATGTAGTCGTCCTCCAGTTGATAACTTCGCAAGTTCACCCTCTCTAGTTGCGCCTGTTATCACATTTACTACGGTACAGGTTAACGTGAACGAATAACAGTGATAATTGAAGAGTGTTTGTGGGAAACGATATAAGAGCCAGAAAATCACATTTTGAGGTTATCCATTGAAAGAGTTATATTTCCTGTGCACGGTCTTAGAATAACAAGTCTGGACACTAGCCCATCTACCAATGCTATTAAGTTGACTCTTTTATGACTGAAAGAGCCACTAGCAATGCAAGTGTTATTGTAACATTGAAATATAGCGTCTTACTAGCTGTGCTTCCTAGCAGCTCCGACACGAGCTTGCTCCTTTTAGAGACATTTGTGCAATGTTAAAACAACACCAGAGTGCCAGTGGAGCCAATCAGTCATACGCAGAGATGAGAGAAAAGTAGCTACAGATCGAGCATTAGCAGCCTATACTGAGGCCAAGCTGATTTTGTTTATTAAAGTGGCAATATGGCGGAGTGCAATCAGCTGTTCCTATATATTACGATCGTAGAAGTACAGGTCTGGATCACGGCTGTAGAAGAACAGGTCTGGACACTCCCCTGGAAATTTGACTCCTTTGTTGTTTGGCTGTAGTTCACCAAGTTACCGAGAATATTGTGTTTTATTGGCGCTTCAGTTAGGGCGGTCGGACTAAACTCCGCCCACTTCCTTTCCACTAAGGTAAACAATTTATCAAAACGTATTTATTTATCAATTTATGTAATACTTTCTTCGCCGACAAATCTAAGAAAGGGCTCAGATATCTTTATTTACTTTATAAATTTAATAATGGAAATAAGTGAGCGGAGTTTGAGTGCGACCGCCCTAACAGAAGCGCCAATAAAACATAACATTCTCGGTAACTTGACGAACTACAGCCAAACAACAAGTGGGTCAAGCAAAATACATTGGTAGATAGGCGAGTGTCCAGACCTGTTCTTCTACGACTGTGGTCTGGACACTCACCATCTACCAATGTATTTTGTTTGAACCCCTTGTTGTTTGGCTGCAGTTCGTCAAGTTACCGAGAATGTTGTGCGTCTTTGGCGCTGCAATCTGGGTGGTCGGGCTCAAACTCTGCCCACTTTTTTCTAGTATTTACATTATAAAGTAAATAAAGATTACTGGGGCCATGCTTTAGAGTTGTGAGCGAAGGAAGTATTTCATAAATTGATTTTAAAAAATACGTTTCGATAAATGTTTTATCTTTGTAGGAGGCAAGTGGGCGGAGTTTAAGCGATCGCCCTGACTGCAGCGCCAATAAAGCGCAACGTTCTCGGTAATTTGGTGAACTGCAGCCAAACAACAAGGGGGTTAAGTTCCTAGGCGAGTGTTCCCTAGTAGCAAATACAATCATTTTTCAGCTTGCCAACTGTTGGCAGAAGCGGCGAACGTTCGCTAATATGATGGTCTACTATTGCTGGAATGGTTGTTAATCAGGCCATATCAGTAAATATGTTTGTAGTTATACTGAAATAATTTTAATGTGGGCAACTTAGTTTAAAAAGACTGACATATTTCAGTATACTGTCCACAAGCAGATTTGCAAACTAATCCACGAGCATCTGAGTATAATAAGAATGCTTGTGGTACACTTGTAGTTAATGTGTGGGTGATTTAACTATGCATCATGTATGCCACACGTGGCCGCGGGTGCATTCCGCATGTTTACTGCCTGTGGGCTGCTTATCATGGTCAGATTTGCACAAGTGGGCCAGTTGATTTTTTGTTATTTGGGTCCAGACCTGTTCTTCTACGGCCGTTCTGTAGATGTATTGAAAATCGAGGTTGTGGTTGGCCAATCAACAGTCGCATTATACACGTTGGTATGGTAAAAAACAACATTTTTCAGTTACCAATATGGCGGATGTGGTCCTACCTCTTCCGTCTCAATGCTTCATACTGCTCGTCCTAGAACATACCTTATACTCCATCTGTATGTTTCTCTAATCTCTGCTCATATGAGGGTCAATTTAAAACCCAAGTGTCCAGACCTGTTCCTCTATGGCCATGGTCCTGTTGCTAATACCGCTGGAAGTGATACAAGTGCCAATAATGCATTGTTCAACTCGAACAAACGTTCGAAGAATTCACTTGGTGTAACTCCATAACTGTTGACAAAGAGCATGATACAAGTGCCATTTGAAGTAACATTTTTCTAAAACTTTTCTGTAACAGTTCTTTTCACACATACAATCCTGTGAATAAATGTAACACAGCATTCGAATTATAACATTATTTGTGACAGTTTTTTTTTCATTTCCTGAAAAACTTACTATTTGGCACTTATGTCGTTTCCCACACACACTCCTCAATAATAACGCTCCTAACAATAGGGTAGAACAGGAAGAGTCACTTATTTGCACCCATTAAACTATGCACAAGTGCAGAAAGTAATTGCGGAGGTAACAACAATCAATAGGTACTTTCTCAAAAAATGTTGTGTGGGGAATTATAATAGTGTTTTATTTTTTTACATGTTTCCGGTGTCTTATAAGTATGGTTTAATAAGGCCACACAATTCTGAGGCACACATTTTGTTCATAATATACATTAAAAATAAGGTGAAAATCCCTTTACTTTAAAACTATTGGAGAAAGTACCATTCGGTTGGCTGCGAACACAATTTTGACTGTATGACACAAAATACTTCATGACATTAGTTGCATGAACAATTTTGAAAGGCGTTCGAAGGTAAAAAAAAATAAATGTGTCTTTTTGTCAATGAAAAACAAAGACTTCTGGAAAAGTACAATACATAAGCCTATTGAAAATTTGACGATTAAATGTACAAAGAAACAAATTGATTTTTCGTCACAATTGGCTTGTTAAAATTTCGTTGAACATTTATTTTCTCATATTCATGGCAATCACAAGTGTCAATCGATAATCACATTTTGCATAAAATTTCAGAAAATGTAAATATATCTACTGCAACATCACGGACAAAAAAGTGCAAGGACACAACGCTTTGTTCACATTATCGTTATATTTTAACTACAACGACATTTTTAAGTCAGTCACATATTACATCGTCTTCGCATGGATGTTCATCAACAATCTGATGCACAGCTTTCCAGTACCAAGTGAAGCTTACTTGATTCTCACTTCATGGATTATCTGGAAAATTATGCAAGTAACATAAATATGTTTTCAAGTGTTATGCAACACCATCTCTGTCCTCCACTGAAATGAAATGTTGTAGTGGTAGTGTTCCCAGAATGATATTCTGCATCAGCATCTTTTGAGTAGATGGTTTATCTGGTTTTCTCACTGTCATCTTCAAATGTATTGTCTGTATGCGACCCAATTGAAGTTTTTTCTACCAATTTTTCTCAGAAAAAACTGAATTTCTTTAATCATAGTTTCCACAGTGTACAAAATGTAGATCATTATAATGTAGCGTAATATTATTTCTGTTCTATGCAACACATCCGTCTGAAAACAAACGTAGCGGATTGAATGTAGGGTGTAAAGTCAAATTTTAATTCTTTCGAATGAGATTATAAGGCTGATGATATTTCGATACTTCCCTTGTCAGCCTGATCCTCAGTCGACTTTTCTCGTGAAGATATGTAATACAGAGGCTTTATAAATTAATATGTATAGAGAGGTAAACTTCTTGAAAGTAAGTTTTAGACAGAGGTTGAATTTGTTGTAGGTAAAGCACACGAATATTACTGAACCGTCAATACCTTGGCGAATAAGTAAGTTACATTGGATTTTGTTTCTTTCTGAGTTTTACTTAATAGGCTTTTCCTGTCACCACCATAAATTTCTTATAGAATCACCTGAATTAACTTTTCTTTGGAATATTTGACACTCTTTCCGGCCAGTTTTTGTGACAGGAATTTTTTTTTTCACACTGAAATTCCCTCCACTATCAGTATTTACAAAGTACTAAGCACAGTAACTGTTATTCCCTCCACTCTTGTTAGACTTATTTTGTCCAGGTTTGTTTGGCCTAGGCCTCTTTCCTGGTTTAGTTTGAATCTATGACGAAGCAATAGAGTCTTGGCGTAGTTTCACTGGAATATTGTAAAACTTCTTTCGTAGGAATTTAACATCGGTAGGGCTTACCTCGCTGCAAGAAAATGTTGTATTCTAGTGCCTACACGGCACGTAAAGGCTAGATACACGTGGGGCCGAATGTCTGTGTCTTTTTGCTTCCTCTACTTTACGAACAACTTACTGTCTTTTACTAAAACAACTGATACTCAGCCCACTCTAACGTTGCAGGAGAAATAAAAATTCCTAACGAAATAAATCAAAGCAATTTAGTTGTATCTTGATTACTCACATTGTGATTGTGACGTAATACCGTTACCTTGTATTTTTTCTATATTTAAAATGAAATGTATGCTGTGCAAAAATTGTATTGTCATTCACTTGTATGAATTAGCTGTAACCTTAGAATGGATAGAGTATAACTATTGGTCCATTTATGACTATTTAATGCTTGTATCACGAATATAAGACAACAATCTGATCCCTTCGGAACACACACAACACTAGGCAAAAAAAATTACAAACAACATAATTATCTGAAAAGACTATTTTGCTGCTTATTGGCTGAGAGGAGAAAGCACTATTTGTTCGCAACCAAGTCATAGAGGAAAAAAAAACATTTGATTGAAGATGTAGTTTTGAGTTCCATGTTTAGGGGTGATAAAAAACGTTTTGAATGAAAGTAACTTCAATATAATACAGCTCTTATAAAGGTACGCACTAGTGAACGCATATCTGAAAAAAACATTTTTTTGCGAGAAAGTACCATTCGATTGTTACCGTCGTCATTATTGAGACTTCTCCTTTGAAAATGTTTGTACATTTCAGGTGTGATAGAAAATGTCAAGTGTTTTATTCTGAGATAGAGACTGGCGATCTGTAAACACACCCGTCAAAACACAATAACAAGTACAACGACATAAATAAAAATAAAGAAAGTATCGTACAAAACAAAACTGGATCCACGCTGTGAAAACAAAACGCGTAACAGATTTTAAAATGACCGCCATGCAGCTTTCAAACGTGTATATTCGAGCAACATCATGACAGAACCACGTGTGATGATAACATTAAAATAGGCAGTCTTTTTTTTCTTTTTGAGACAGTATAACCTATTGCAGTTAAGTGATAATGGAGAAGACGAGAGTAATGATTTCCCACGTGTTAATTGTTGTCATTGAATGAGGTTTCCTTGCAACTGTAGTTCATATAATACAATGTGGTCTTCGAAAGATTCTTGCAATTGATTTGCAGTGAGTTAGTAATAAAACATAAAAAATTTATGGGCGTACGGCATCGTGAGTGCTCGTTAACAGAAACGTTTCCGCATACAGTTAATATAATCTGTTTATTTGTAAATTTTGGATTATTTAGTCATTACACTTCCCGTGTATCAAGCGTTTTTGACAAAAACTCACGCAGAAAAAATGACTTCTGCAAAAAAAAAAATACAATGCAAGATTTGAAGTCAACAGGTTTTGGAGCAAGAGCTTTCCGTGAATGGTAGTGATGCAGATAACTATAGTTCTTTCAAAATGGTATTATAAGTATGCCTATTTCAAATGCTACTACTTTGTATTTTTATTCTGCGGCTATTAAATTGTGTCGGAACTCTGTCTGTTTCCTGTACACTGGAACAAATGTAAGGAATTTCGTAGGAGACGAAGATTCTCCGTGGAAACATTTCACATTACCTTTTTTTTTTTTTTTTTTTAACTTAGTCGTAAATGAACATGCTGGTACTGCAACCAAATATGGAATTACGTTCACAGTGATTATCTGAACACTTCAGTATGAAAAAAAAAACATAATTATAAATGTCTGATCTTTGTAACGAACTACGTTAGTATAACTCAACACACAACTTAACGGATTAGCGAAGGCATAATTATCAACACCATTTTATTTACTCCTACATTTTGACGGTGTTGTTGGATTAACTTTTTGTATTTTACGAGAAATGGTTTTGGCTGATTTTTATAAACATATGCATTTTCAGACCTTGTTTCCTTGTCTCAGATTGATGTTTTTTTTCTATCTCCGTCATTCCTAAGTGCGCGTGATATATTTAATAAAACTTGCTTGCATGATTTAAAAAACGCCCTTCGTGTATAATTTGGGAACAGTTGCATAAAACTTTTCCATTCCACGTAGTCAAACTATGCATTTTTGCTTTCAGTAAGAGGGTATTTCTTTAGATGCGAAAGGGTCACTTAGGGACAACTTAACACAACTTTTGTTTCTATGTATGCAAGCTTTGAGTAAATAACAATATAATTTCACGTGGATATACTTTGTTTGAATGTTACCGCATTTAAATTTCTTTACTCAGGTCTGTCTTGTGTGGGGAAAAAAAACTTTTTGAAATGTACCAAATTCACCTCCTCCTGCTTACGGTATTAATAACGTTTGACTACAGTACGGAACAGTTTGGTTTCAAAACATCAAGATTGTGTTAAAAAATCATGATAACCTTTGACATCTCGATGGAAGAAGCTCCCGACAGATGACCAATAACATAGCTGGATGAGTTGACGAGTTTGATGAATGCCTCGTAGTTGTTGACACGAGTCTGGACAGCCAGCTGTGACATGAGAGTGGCAGAGTAGATGCTGAACACTAGGAACCCTGCCAGTTGTGTCACCAACAACACAAAACATCCGGAGCTATTCCTGGGTAACTGCTTCGCCTCGACACCTGCCGACATGTTCACAAATTAACGTTTTAGTATCGTTGTAATCATGTGCATTTGTAGTTTTAATTATGCGAGATTTTTGAGAGTTTGTAAATATTATGTATATACATCCCATTTATAATGTTAATTGCCACTTTTTTTTCTCAAAAAAATATGCCTTTATGTTCTTTTGTACATCCGGAAATACATCTAATATTTCTCTCAATAAATTTTTCTCATATTCTCAAATACCGACTAACACTTTTTCTGGGATTTTCTTGCCTCGGCATGAATTTACTATTTGCCAGTACTAAGGGTAGGATTTACGAAACACTTAGTCGAGAATGAACGCTGTGGATGTTTATCATTGATTTGTATTGAAACTATATTAAAAGAATTATAATTTAACATATATAAATCTATTTGAATCTTACTAAAATAATTTATTCAAGCGATAGGCCCTATAGACTATAATTTATAATTAATTATTTATATATACTTTTGTAAAATATTTAGTTCTAATTTCAGAATAGTTCGTAGTTGCTAGACATAATATGAAGCTTAAAAGTTCTGTTTTGTGGTATTCGACTTCTATAAAAATTTAATTTTAATACATAAAATTAAAAAATTAGTGGTTGTTCAGAACAATGATAACATTAATTTTCTGTTGATAAAGTAGTTATCATTCTTGAGCAAAAATTATTTTGGTGTCTAAATGTTCAACGGGGATGACGTACACCGATGATTCATAGGAAATACATTCAAAGTTTTTTATCTGCCTTGAGATCGAAATTCTCAAATTCCTGGAAATTTTTTTTTCGTTATTGATACAAGTAGCCATCATGAGGCAAAGAGCTCTTTGATATCTGGCATACTTAGGTGATGGACTAATTTGGACTGTAAACTTGAACGTCGTGTTTGACATGATATGAAACAAAAATGGCTGTGTATTGTAATATTGTTAAGTGTGTTATTTATTGTGTATTTCAATTTCAACGTAACTGAAACGAGGAAAAGTTTTAGAGTTAAACATTCAAATGGGACTGCCTCGAAAAATTTTCCATATTGACCCCATGTTCACACAAACTTTTTTTGATCACAGTGACCAGCTCTATCACCTCCAGGATATTGCCTTTCCCTCCGGGACAGCCTGTGTACATAGCGACTAGCTGTCCGCCCGCGGCTTTTCCTGGGTACAATATTTCCAGCATACGATTTATGTCGGCAGTATTTTTTAAAGTGAAACGAACGTGTAGTCTACGTAAGCCCGTCTACAAAGAGACTGTTCAACATTACGTTTTGATAAACTTATAAATATAACTACGCTTAAATTCTTTCTCAAAGGTCGTACTTACTTTTCAAATAGTTCGTGTTGACTTGTTTAAAAAGTAAGTTTTCCTTGTGGTAGTTAGTTAATATCATCCAGTTTAAAATTTGTATAATTTTGTAGTTCTTTAAGTAAAATTCAAGAAGTTTAGACAATCCGTTTATGTCAGTCATTACGCCTGTCTTAGTTTTTATTTATAGAGATTTGCTAAGCGTTGCTTCATTCACTATTCATCGTTTCATATTTTTACATTTTACCTGTGATTATTTACTCGTACGGAAAGTTGCGAATGATCAAAAACTTACCAGGCTGTAATAGAAGTGAGATCTCAACCGTCTATATGAATTAATCATTTTCTGGAGGGTTTGTAGTGCTAAGACTATTTTTTTTTTTTTTTAATTTTATGTAGTCAGCATTAAGTAGAGTTTATTCAAACAATTAATTTTTATTATGAGCATAAAAACTGTGGATATACGTCGTTTCGGCATTATGACGTCTCAGAAAACCGTAAGAGAAACAAAAATGATTTATTTGAACACGAATATGATTACAGATCTTAATGCTGTAATATAATAGCATGGAACATAAAATTTAAATAGTTGTAATTTAAATAAACAAATCTATCTGTAACATAAAGAAAATTAAGCAAAAAAATTGAACATTCAATAAAGGAAAAGAATATCAGAGTCATAACTTCAGTTTACATTAGACATACCGAAATACAAAAATCACAAATATTTTAAATATGCATTGTTTTATAATAAACTACAATATTCTTGTGTTGAACATTATGAAACAGTTGAATAAGTAAAATTATTCTTGCGTCAGTTAACTGAAAATAACTTTTTGGGCAAAAGTATTCGAAACGTATTTTTTTTATTGTGAGTGTTGTTTTTGTATGAGAATTTGAAATGAACATTCTCTTGATTCCTTGTCTCAGTGTCTCCTTTATTTCTCGTTTCTTTGTAGCAGTCGCGTGAAATATGGATACAAATATACGTGTTCCGTTATATTCGCCGGTGCTCAGTCATTTTTAGGACTATTACTTTCGATTAGAAAACATTTTCTGCATTAACAAGAGATCAGTATTGCTAGAGGATTAAAAATGCAGGGAAGAATTATGAGATGACGATTTCGAGTGATATTTGATACCGACCGTACTTATTTCTTAAAAGTTTTCAGGGTATTTAAAAAAAAAGACGTGAAATATGTTATCTCAATGTGGGACTCACAGAAATAAACAAAAAAAAAAGTCAGTGATGGTACCCGTAGGTTCGACAGGCGCCGAGCCGCACCAAATATAATTTAATATATTACTATCATAGTTCACGCCAGGACTACGAGATAGGCGGTGACCTTAATTAAGCGTATTATTATGAAATGTGTCAGGTTTCGCATTAACCAAAAAAAAAATATTTATTATTTTCCAACTACGACAACAAAAAATGTTCGAAAGTGTTATTAATATTTTTAAGTAATGAAAGGACTTCTTCAACTAATTAGGTACGTTTATTTAATTCTCACAAAACATTCCTGCAGATATTTCTAAAATCTTATATTACTTAATGATACTACCTACATTACTATTTTAATTTAACAGTTTTGTAAGCTATCAAAGGGGTTCGTACTTCGAATGTGGGTTACGATTAAAATTTTTTAAATATAGTTTTACCTTGCTGACAGAAGGCGCTGAAAACGTCAAACAACACACTTGATTTTGTAACTCCTGGTTCCGGGCGGAACCAAATCGATATGAACCTAGCCAAAGTGGCCCCAATTATTGTTGCCAACGTCACAGCAATGTAGCCCCTCGGATCCGACACATATGACGTCGTTGGCCATTTGATGTACGCGTAGATACTGAAAATTCAAGAAAAGCTCTACACAAATTACACATGCATGCATACAGCTAATTTTCCACATAGTTTAATGTTATGGGAATGATTCCGAGCGATGGCATTTTCTGTTCTTTATGTGCGATGCATTTTTTCTTATATGAATTTCTACCAATTTCGGGGCCATGGTGGCTGAATGGCCAGACCGTTCGCCTACAACCAAGGCGATCCGGGTTCGATTCCTTGAGAGGTAGGTCCCCGGATTTTCGCATGTGGGAATCGTGCCGGACGATGCCGCTGCTCGGCGGGTTTTCTCGGGAATCTCCCGTTTCCCCTGCCCTTTCATTCCGGCGCTGCTTCATACTCACCTCGTGTCACCCCTCACCAGCGCTAAAGACCTCTATGTTGAGCGCTGACCAAAATCTCTCATTCACTCACTCACATTCTACCAGTTTTAAAAGTATTTCTATATTCATCAGATTCTCCAACATGACAAATGTTACGGTAATCACAGTGTACAGATATAAGACCCAAATTTGTTTCCAAATGTGTTTTTAAAGAACCATTAGTTCTGTTAACATGCACCAAACCACTTGGATTTTCATGTACCAGATTACTGAGGAATAACTTGTAACAGACTTCACGCATGTTAAAATATATTTTTGAATACAATTTACACATATCGAAACATATAATAAAAATTTTTTAGATCGTTATTAATTAATTTTGTACTAAAATATATACAAGAAAATACAGGATAAAATTAACTAGACCGACGTAACTCACGAGGAATACGCGGGACACCAAAACAAGCATGTTTTACAATGTCATATTTTACCGCAGGGCTCTGTTTTACGACACCAGATACGAGTGTGTTTATACACTAAAACTACGGACTGGACTCATCTCGTACTGAAGTCAACATGAAGCGAACATTGACTGAAACGTGTTTATAGTAAAACTAGCTGTCCGGCTGCGGCTTTACCCGCGTGTAATTGTGAAGGAAAATCATGTTAATGAGTTATTAAGAACATGTGGAAAAACATTCTACGATTTTTCATCCACAGAGCAGGGGTTACGGTAGCCGATTTGTCTCCCAACAAGGAGAACCAGGTTTGGTTCCCGGCGGGGTCAATCCCCGAATTTTCGCATGTAGGAATCGTGCCGGATGATGCCCTCGTTGGTCGGTGGGTTTTCTCGGTGATCTCCCATTTCTCCCGCTACTTCATTCCGGTGCTGCTCCATTCTCACCTCATTTCACACTTCACCAGCGCTAAATACCTTAAAGTTAAGCGCTGACTGAAATATCTTCACTCTGTCGTGCTGAACATTGTGTAGACACAAAATTTTTTTTACCAAACAACGAACAAAAAGAAAAATCACATATTTATTTTTATTTTGGTTTGAATTTATTAGTCAGAATATTTATTTAAACTTACCTTGCACTTCCCGTTATTTTTAAAAATTAAATAGTCTTATTTGGATAACACATTACGACTATAACCTCTTAATGTCTTACGATTCAATGTGTCTTTGTTCAGTTCGTTCAACGGGTGTTGAAAGTAAACATTTTAATCTGCATTCTTCACTCCAGTTTACCTCGGCAACTGGATAGTTTTATATTACACTCTTACTTCAGTTCTGTCCGGTTGTGTTTATAAGTAATAACTTTTATTTTATTTATTTGGTTTAACATGCCCTCGAACAGCACATGACCTTCATAGAGTAACACGGTGGTAAAAGGGGAAGGTGTCGGCCAGGACATTTCAAAGAGCTACCCCAGCATTCGCATGTTGTGATTTCGGAAAACTCGAAAACCGGAGCCGGGGATCGAACCCGGATCTTCCCATACGTGGGGCGAATGTTTTACCACTACTACACCACGCTCGGTTCTGCTCCTCCACGCTCGGTAATGTTTCAATCCAGATTCGTTTGTCCTTCCCAGATTGAACACAAAAAAATGATTACTATAGACGTATTATTGAAGCCATTTTTATGCCAATGTAAACATATTCACTCAACAACGAAGGCAATTTAGCTCTTTTCGAACATATTGGGATATAAAAATTGATTTGATAAAATGGTACGTCAGTGAAGGATGAATATGACAATAGTTTTTGTTAACTATTGAGATCCAGACTCTATTTCTCGAAGCGACACGCTCGACGAGTAACAACTCGTCAGCAAGTGAAGTGAAAAGTGACAAGAAGTGATATTTCTGTTTCTCAACCGTTCCAGTTATACTTGCCAGTTAGTTACATTTGCGACACCTTGACAGGTAAACAATGGCTTTACATAAAATAATGTTCCCTCAAAATGTGCATAAAATCCACGTGTTTGTATTGGCAATGCTTATATAGACAATAAAAAAATAACAATATTCTGAAGTTAGCTTAACTTGCACATGATGTTCGTTAAGGTTAAATACATTAATGTTAGAAGTGATTTGAGGAAAGTTTACGTATTGCGTACACTTCAAAAAACTTAACTTAGTAACATAGCTCGCATACACGTTTCATGTAACCTATTTGAAAGAGAACACCTGCTTGTACACAACTCAATTAAACTTGACACATACATACATTTGTTTAATTACCTATTTAGTTTTATTTTAAATGAATGTCGCGTTAAATAAATTATAGAAATAAAAAAAAAACAACGCAAGCATCTGTTCTAGACTGTTCCCATGACACACTAACAAGAGAAAAATAAAATTATACCCGCAAATTTAACATTTGGAACTTCCGAACTATAAAACCAAACCGAAATTGTTAGAGATTGAGCAGCAACAGCTGTCTTTCATTTCCAGAATAATGATTTGCTGAGTCGCATATTTTAATTTATTGCACTTGAAATTTTTCCAGTAGCTATGCAAACACTTGTATTACTAACACTATTCATGTCTCCTACAGCATGGTACTGAACCCAAGTCCCGAGACTTTGTATTGCCAATTTGATCAGTAGTTTTTCCGTTAAAAATGGTCTTCTTAAACACGTTATGAAATACGTTCAGTTATGGTTGTCATTTCTGCTAAAATGGTTTGTTATCAGTATAACTATTTGGATAGATATGAATATATTTTGCGGTTCTTACAGTTTGTAAACATGTATCCACACATACAATTTGCCTTCTTCGTACTTATTGTTACTTAAAATAAGCAAAAATTTCCTTAGCCTAATCAGTTGACCGCGTTTTATTTGAAAGAATTTTACACATGTAGTATATTCATGTTGTACTTTGAAACTGTCACAGCATATACCAAGCTCTATATACTTTGCATGAAGTCTTACACATGAAATTATTATTTCATTAGATGTTTTATTGCGTGCGAAAAAAAAAAATACTTGTCATAAAAGTACTTTTCGGTAAGCTTGTCACTAGTTCGATTTAATATATTTCTTGTCACTATCTACATGAAACAGAAAAGCTTGATTAGCATCAGTTCGTCGCTAATGATAGGTAAACGTCAAACTTATAGCTTTGGAAAGTAGAGCCTGGGTTTGACCGGATACGATACAGTACTCAACTGTTAAACATTATAAAAATGTGTTTGTTTTGGTGTATTTGTCGGTTTAATTATTTTTTAACTGTATACTGGAAATGAAAAATAGACCTTAGAATGAAATTAAAGATGTCAAATTAAACGGCAAATAATTACAAAGCACTGAAGTTGGTGTTGTGTGTACTTGTGAAGCAGGGAACTTAAACATATTGCAGCACACTAACAAATATTTCCTTTCCACACTAACAATTTTTTTTTGCGTCACCGTACTATGCACTAATAGCTGTCAACCTGAAGAGACATTGCACTCTTACTGAAATGGCAGCCATGTACTCATTGGTCTACTAGCACACCAGCTGAAGAACACGAAATGACAGCAAAACTTTCATATAGCAAGTTCTCCTAACATTTGTTCTCAATAAATGTAATAAAATTGAATTTCTACCGGCCACAAAGTTACCAGGAAGTCACAAAACAGTTCTGTAATGGCAACTGACGTAAAGAAACTTTTAAAAAGTGCAAACATTATTTTAAATTCGTTTTTCACGTGAAAAACTATTTAAATAAGTTTTTGAATGTTTGGTTATAGATAATCATTAAGTACCTCGTTTTCAAACACCGTACCTTCTCTGCCAGTAGACATACGAGAAGTCGACCACCATAGACCTCCTTGTTGTCATTGTGATGTTCCCAATTCCCACGTCAGCTTCATTCCTCTGCAGCATCCCCATAACTCCATTCCAGGTTCCATTTCTTACTTCCATCCCTACTCCTTCATTTAATGCTAGACAGTACTGCGTGCTGTGCAAAACACAATCAGTATTTTAATGTCACTGCAATTTTTCATCCACTTTGAAGTCACAATTAAATTTTGTTAATAGGATAATGTGGGTAGTTATTTCAGTTTGAAGGCAAATTGTTAGAATTTTTGAAATACATTAATGTATTTAAATTAATATGTTTCCTATAAAATTCACTGAATTTCATGGATTTTAAACTCTTACTTGTAATCAAAAATCATGTGTTTGGTATCTAAAATTTTGGTGCATTACACAATCTGAATGTGAATTGACACAGAAAAAAATATAAAAAATTTATGACTATTACGTATTGTGCCATTCCTAGACGTACTTTTCGTACATTCTCTTACTACATTTGTATTTTTAACTTGCAGTAAATACGTCGAACTCACATTAATGTTAATGTAAATTTTATCAGTGGCCATAATATCATAACTATTTAGCGAAGTTTATAAGTTTAATAGACTATTATAATATTTTAATTGACTGCGATGTCACAAACAAACTTTGAAAAGGGCTTGTAAATTGTGAATTTGGCAAGAAAGTCTTTCTGAAACACCACTGTGGTTAGAAAATGTCTTGGTAAGCACTTTAAACATTTTTACTATAAAACAGATTTTAAGGAAGGATAAGACAATTAAAGCACGAATAAGACAAAACTTTATTTGAACGCTTGCGTCTCATTTTTGGTTTTCACCAACAATAGGCCAGTACATACCTATGCTACCTAGTCTGATTTCCTTAGATACAAAATGCCCAGTGAACCTTAGTTTTTTTTTTTTGAACTTCTACTTTTCGTGCCATCATTTATTTTTATCTCTTTGATATGGTCCCTGCACATAAGACAACGATACACGATCTCCGTAACTTTAAAAAAGGAATAGTTTCGAGCAAATCACATTACACTAAGTGAATAAACATAGTGAGGTTGAGACACATATTTTTAACTGGAAAATTAAAATCCTCGCAGAAGAAAAAAAAAAAGGTGTTATAGGACGCCTCCGGCTGGTCCCTAACGTTATAAGCGGAATCCTTGAGACATAAAGAAAAATATGTAAGCAACGTGGGATTTAATGCAAATTATCAGAGCTCACTAGTGCAAATGCCAACAAAATTTGCCCGAAAAATTAGAAGTTTGCTAAGACGTAAAAACACATGCGTCATTTGTTGAATTTCATCACCTGTTTGTGGTATTTTCTAGTTGGTGTATGTAAAGAGAAGCAAAGATTATGGTCCAATCTACGCCAGGCATGTAATGCTGTTTTAGAAACATGAAAAACCGTTTTAGATACTCAAGAGAAATACTGCAAAGACACTCACCTGCGACATATACGAAAAAAGTAATATTTCAGTTAATTTTGCAAGCTATATAAAGAATCTCTCCTTTTTTCTGTTAAAGAGCCTTTCCAAAATAATTGTTTTTTTCCCTTCGTTTTGGTTTTTCTTTTACAAGGATGAAAAATATTACGAGAACTAAATAAAATTACATCAAATTGGAATGCATCCATATATGTTCTTATGACAGTTATGGATTAGAAAATTCTCACACGGGTTGATTTAAACGTTCGAATGCCTTCTCAATTTAACTTTTAAACTGGTAATAAAAAGTGGTAAACTTGAGAACGTAAGAAAGACATAATATTTACAAACAAAGCTCGAATTCAGAGAGAATTCTGAGAGTGCTGTGGTATAACTTACGGCAGCAACAATAATGGAGAAAATAGTACAATGCATTTTTCTATACATTCCGGCGTCATTGCTGGAATCACAAACATTAATACGATATTTAATTGTGACAATACATACACAAGTGTTTCATTCACTGACAAGTAGTTAATAAGAAGACACTCACCAAAGACAAATTAAGATTGTTTAAGAAACACAGAAAGCATTACAAACGAAAATGCAACAAAAAAAAACTAATTGTAATATTTTACCAGTTTCCTTCAAACTATAGAACAATTTATATCTAATGGCAGATAATAAAAATTACATCACTTATAGCATTCTGAAAAATACACAGTATATGTTGATTCATCCATATTGCATAGCGATGACAATAAGGAAGCGTGGATGCTGATGATGATGAAGATATTGCAATTTACCCAATACGTGGTGTTAAAAGTGAAGATGTAGAGGCTTCCAGAAACAACGCCGACGAAGTAGCATTGTAAAAATGAATATCTGTTGATAACATCAAAAAATTTGTTATGACAGAGATGATAACATTTTGATAATGACAATGTCGATGATGGCGCTTTCAAGTTGAAAATATGCTGTGTGATAGTTTCTCAATTCATAATTTACTGTATTTTTTTGTAATTTGTGATTATTTAGCAATATGATACATTAAAAAATTTTATCGCAACTTATTTACTACCTGTTTGTGTAATAATCGTTGTTGTATGTCAGTTTCTTAAATCATTGTGTACTGTATGAAAATGCTTTGTTATGTTGGAAATTCACACAGTGGCTGATGCATTTACTTTGTAGTTAAATTTTCTTTATAAGCATATAGGGTTTGACTAAACACGTCAATTAATGTCAAATGCAGACTTCTTTCCATGCTGTGCAGCTTTAGGAAAGCTATGTTTGGTGTTCTGATAATGGGCACTAATATATCTAAAATTAATGTTTAATACATTGCATCCATTAATGAACATGGGTTGCGCCAACGTTTGTTTTAAACGAAGATGTAAAACAAAGTATCGCTATTGTTTTATTAACGGATTATCGAAACCTGGAGGATAAAACGCCTAATAAATATCCAATTTATTTTAATTATTGCTGTTAGACATGACAAAAACCACTAGTTCTACAAAAACGTGATATAATAATGTAGTACTTACGATATGTTGACGGTTTTTTGAATAATTTTCCATATGTCATTATCAATGCTATCATAACTCAGCGGATCTGTTGACAAGGCAAACAGGTTAACTGACGCCTGGAACAAAATTAAAACGCAGTGTCAAGAAATATGAACAAACGTAATAATGTGGGAGAAAACGTATTATTAAAAAAAAGTCTATTTTGCATAGTTTATTCATTCTGAAACTAAAACATGAAAAAATCATTTATGCACAGAGTAAGAAATGATTTCATATTGAAATGACGAGAAGTGTAGTTATATCCTTTTTGGATAAATACACTATTTGGAATAAATTTGAAAATATATGTAAATAGCAACGGATTTTATAAGTAAAATATTCTTGTTCACTTTGAAATTAATAGAAATATTAATGAGTTAAGACTTTTTGTCAGCGTGTTCGTAATTTTAACCAATGTCATATCTTGAGTCAGTAGATCAATGTGCCGAATAAACAATTTACCTAAATATTGTTCAACTCAAAATAATATGATATATATATATATATATATATATATATATATATATATATATATATATATATATATATTAAAATTTGTAAGAGATTTTACACAGCAAAAAATGTTTAAATTAAGGTTTTCCAGATGATTTGCCCAAGGAATACGCGGAATTCAGGCGCGATGTGCGAGCAGTGGGGTTGAATGTCTAATTTAGGTGTAAATTTGTTCTTGAGGACCAAGGGTTTCAATGGTCCAAGTGGCCTTCTTGATCTATGAGTCCCAAGTGCTTCAGGGACACCAGTGACAAATATTCCAATGTAAACTGGTTCATGTGGCCCGTATACCCTACTTGGCTCGTGTGGACTCACACAATTTTGGGGTGTGTGTTGCCAGTAAGGTCTATAAGGACAAGTAGCTCTAGTGGCAAATTTGGTTGAGACTAGGCACATCAGGTTAAATAGGTTCTTTGTGTAAAATGTGCCAAATAGGTACTTTGGTTCGTGTGGAATCTTTTGTTCAGCTAGGTCATTAACGTCAGTGAGAGATTTGGGGTACAAAAAAATTATGAGTAGTCTATTTAGATTCAAATGGGTAGTTTGGAACAAATTGGTGGATTGGGTAAAATTGATAATTTGTATCAAATGAGATGTTTGCTTCAAATTGACGGTTTAGGTCAAATGAGGGGTTTGATTCAAATAGATGATTTAGGTCAAATGGGTGGTTTGGGTCAAATTTATACTTTGAATTCTGTGAGATGGGGATAAGTTAATCAATTGGGTTACTTCTATCAGTTAAGTAGGTCAGTTAGGTTAAATGTGCTAAAAGGATGCTTCAGATACATAGTTTGAATCGGGTCGATTAAGTCGTCTGGGCTGCTCTGGTTGTTCGGTTTATTCCGATAATGCTGGTAAAATGCTTTTATAGCGTATTTAGGGTAAATCGGGCTATTAGGATTTTTCAACCTACCAGGCTGTACAGGAAAACAGTAAAGATAATAAGGTATATAATTCCATTACAAGTAATCGGGTTGTTTGGGTTATCTAGATCAACTAGGTCAATCACTTTAAGCGAGAAGTCGCTCGAAAAGTTTATGGTGGGTGTATTGCATGTAAACGGTACAGAAAATGAATTAAAACTTTAATGTCGTCCTTAGTAACCTATGTGGACCAACAGCCCAAATAGTTTAAATGGTCTAAGTACCGAAAGGGGCTCAATCAACCAAAGTTTAAAATATAGTATGCGTTGTCCACGTGGTTGGTATAGTTTGGCCCGTGTAGCCCAAGTTGGCTTGTGAGACCCCTCAAGTCCACACGGCCAAGGTAGCTCAAGTTCCTAAGTGGTCTAAACTGCTCATTGACACATTTGAATGGTAAAAATATCTAAGGTACAGTGTTTACTTTGAGTCAAATGTGTCTCAAGGATATTTGGGTTTAAATTTGTATATGAGTTTAATGGGCCAAACGAGTAATTTAGTCAATCGGGTCGTACGGACCATTTGGGTCAATCGGTTCATCTTAGTGATTCGGGTAAGTCGGATAATCTGGGTCATTCAGGCATTTTGAATCCGTTGGGTTAACTGGGCTAATGTCGTCATTCGTGCGAGTTGGAATATTCGGATCAATGAGGACAATCGGGACAAGGAAGTCATAAGTGCTGTTCGGGACGTTAGTGTCACTGGGTCAGTCTACTGGTAATATTTTAGGAGCTTTAACTTTGAGCACTTGGTGTTACTGGATTCGCTGCTTGCAGGTTGTATTTGGACCATATGTTGTCTCAGTGCTTCGTACGCATATCTTAAGTTATGTTGGCGCAACAGAAACGTTACGGCATGCCTGCACACGAGGGTCTACATATATTGCCTCACGTCATCATCGGCAAATAGCCAACCCAAGGAAAACAAGCATGGCAGAGAAACATACTTCTCGATTGCTTTGCTTAGACTCTCGTCACTCGACGTCATTCGGCTGTAAATTCGAAAGCGAGTAATGAATCACCCGGAGTAGAAAACTTAGTTAAGGCATTCTTAGATATATATGCTATTACTGAGTGACGATATCAAGTCTGTTGTCTGCTATTGGTAATTGACGGATCTTGGGTTGGTTGTTTTCGTACACCGTGTTATGTGGTACTATTGTAATTATTTAGTAATTTAGTACCAAAATGAGAGAAAACTATTTACATCAAAATCACGTTATATTTTCAAAACTGTAGCGGCAAACGTTACATGAACCACCAAAAATAAAACAGCAGAACTAATCAGATTTACGCTAGTATTATATTGGTAGCCACGAGTAATTAATGGAAGGAAACTCATCTTCGTTTCGTTAGTTTTTCATCGTGAGTTTAGTATAAGAACCGAAGGTTACTTGGGGCCACTTGCTTACCGAATGGTTACGGCCTGTTTTCGTTACAGTTGATATACTGTGTTTAGTTCTGGAAAATAATCGATTTTCGCTCTAGTCACAGTGTAATACCACTGATAGAATATCTCTTTGTTCGCAGACATCAATATGTGGCGTTGTATTTAGCAGTAAAAATTGGTCAAATGTAAGAATAAAAAACTTAAACTGACAGTATTATTTGCCCAATACATCCGGACAGAACGATTGAAACCTGTTAGGGTCAAAAATGCAGCACTGATTAATTAGTTTGGTATTTCACATGACACACATCGTGCACAGTTGACCGTTGCCTTAGTGTTAAAATTTGAGATTTTTTCTGTTTAATTGCTATTTCAAAGCACTCGGCCTTTCATGTTAGGGATTGGGATTGTAATGGTGTACAATAAACAGTAATGGGTGTAGAGTGTAATTGTGTAAAAATACATTGCGCTTACAGCACGAAATATGATATAATTTTTAACGAACGCGATAAACATGCAAGATTTACATACATTGCGAAAGCTAGCCTTGAGGGTGATGCCATGCATGTTTGAACGGCGCTTCCATAAACTGCTGCGTAGCTCTTCAGGAGACAGACTCAGCTGACGGATGACCAGCGATCCAAACTGGTGGACGTAATATGCTTCTTTCACTTCCAGCGTGTCTTTGTGGTGATGAAGAAAGAAGACTCGGCTGTCCATAGGCAGGTAAACTCCGTGTAAGAAGTCTTCCGGGTCAGGCGTTACCACCAGCAGCTTGATCCAGTTCTTCATGTCAGTATCCAGTACCTACGAGGCCAGCGGTCAACCAGGTCTGAAGTATCCAGTCAAGTCAACTCACGATATATTATATTTTGAGATGATTTATCATGGGTAGGGTCATGGACATTTCGCGACAAGAATTTTGCCCCAGTTCATCTGAATGACTTATATGCAGATCTGCTTAATGGTTATTGGCAGCGTGTCTTTGTGAAGTGACGTCTCTCATTTGACTGTGCCAATCACAATAAGGTTGCTGCAACACCGCACGACTATGATATGCAGGTAGAAGCCCAAGACACGCGTGAGTTTAAACGTCCAATCATTATCAACGAAGCAGAACTGCAGATGTGAACTTTAGGCACTTCAACAAACTGGGCACAATTCTTTTTGCGAAAAGTTCATGGCCTTAACTATGGGAATGCTGGACTGTTTGCTGGGTTTTTACGTACATTATTCTTTCCCCTGTGTATGAGATGGGTGTCATATTTGTCGGATCCAATAAGAATCTTGCTATTGTAATTTTTTTCTGTCTGTTATTTGACTGCAACATCTACTTTGTGTCAAGCATATCACCCAATCAGACCTGTTGCAAGAAACTGCAGTGTTTTCAAGGGTATATTTTTGTGATAAACCATCATCTCTACTGACATTCTTTGAGAGGATTGGACTGGAATGTGCTCATCACACAGAGTCAGTCAAACCCTATGGTTAAGTTAATACTCTGTCAAGTTAAAATACAGGTAATCTGGATTACACCAACCAACTAGGAAGTGGAGAGTGTACTGTCTACCTCAGGACAGAAAATCTTATGCACTTGTGATGCACAGTTTCCATCGCATACCTAACGAAGCTAACTATACCATTACATAGTTTTTCTTGGAAATTATCTCTATGTATAAAAGAGTTCACTGAATTACTGACTGACTGTCATATCAAACTGCAGCCCAAACCGCAAACGAGATTTTTTTTTGTGTGGGTTTCCGCTAGGTTGTAGGCGAGCACTAAGGACATTTTCTAAATTCGGCCTCTAAGGATGTGAAAAGGGGTGAAATGTGGTTTCCAAGATTCGTCTACACTGCTTGAACCCGATGGCCTATCATCGTGACTTTTACTTCAGTGGGTCAGTCATAAAAACACGTATTAGACAATTTAAGGAATTTTCGAAATTAAGCCTTTAAAAGGGTGAAAACACCTGAAATGATTTTAGATTAATTATCGATACATACTGAAACCTTCAGAATACAGCGTTGCTTTTCACTTCATATTGATGCTCTTAATAATACCCAAAAAGTGCTTTTAGAGTTTTTTGAAATTTTACTCTCAAGGAGTAAAAAGGGGGAAAATGCGTTCTTACTAATCGTCTGTACAGCTCGAACCCAAGGCTATCGTCGTGATTTGTTCTTCAATAATTGCATGCGTTTAAAAATATCTAAGACAGAGTTTCAAGACTTTTCGAAATTCTTTAACTAAGGGTGTGAAAATACGTGAAATGTGTTTTCGAAAATTCTTCCATAGCTGTCGAACCAGTGGAGATATGAAAGTACTGTTTGCTTCAAAATGATGTTCATGTAAAGACCCGAAATACGCTTTCAGAATATTTTCCAAATTCGACTCGAAAGATGTAAAAATAGGGCAAAATATGTTTTAGATTCATTATCGATATATATCGATCCCACCGTTTTTTATTTTTTTAAATATGACACCAAAAGTGATGAAAAGTGTTGAAACCGGTTGAAATGCGTTTTCAATGAATCGTGAATCGTTTATATGTCTCGAACTTAATGAGCTACCGTCACGGTTTCCTCCGAACCGTGAAGCCCATGCAATGGCCTTAACTGTCTATAATTTTTTTTCGAACCCTAAGGGGACGAAAAGGCATGGAATGTGTTTCGGATAAATCTAAGAGTGCTATCGAACCCGTCGAGATATACAGGATGAGTCGGGAGGAAAGGTACATGGTTTGAGGGGTGATAGTACTGGTGATTCTGAACAAATGTTTCTAATAAACATATGCCCTTTTTTTTAACCGTTTCAGAGAAACCTAATGAACACAAAAAGGAACGGGATAAGTGCAGGTCACGGTAAATCACGATACTGTCATCTTATGTTGTGTGTCATTTTGTACATTTCCACATGGTGGCGCTCTAAGCATGGTGCAATTGTTTACCTCAGTCCTACAGTGTTGTTACGTGTACAGTGAATACAGTTCAGTGTAGTAAAAAATGCCACAGGTCTACACACATTCCAGAGTCGCTGTTCGTGTGTACGAACGACGATTTCCTAATCGCAGAGCTCAAGATAGCAGGGTGTTTGCAGGATTGCGTGACCGTGGTACGCTTCCCAGCGTAAACGTTGTATCCGAATGTTCCGTACAACAAGCTCTTAATGAAGTTGAGAACATTATTCAGGTACTAGATCGCAGCCCAACAACTAGCTCGAGACGAATTGCTGCTCAACTTCATACAGCGAAGTCTACACGCGCAGGGTGGACACAAGAGAGGAACTTCTCGCTCGTATTTACAATGCTTGTGCTCAAGTAAAGCAATATACTAATGAGCTCAGATCAGCAACACAGCAGCTGTCTATCAGAACAGCAAAATGCATTGAAATTGGTGGTGGAGTGTTTGAACATGTTTTGTGAGGAAATGTACACAGTTAAACAAAACACATGATAACAATATCGTGATTTACCGACACCTGCACATTTCCCGTTCCTTGCTGTTTTCAGTCAGTTTCTCTGAAACGGTTAAGAAATGGGCATATGTTTATTAGAAACATTTTGCTCAGAATCACCAGTACTATCACCCTTCAAAGTATGTACCTTTCCTCCCGACTCATCCTGTATAGCTGCTTTTCGCTTTATGATGACGAATACGTTAAGTGCCCGTATACAGATTTCAGAACTTTTATATAGTCTAACTATTAGGGCTGTGGAGAAATGAAAAATGTTTTAAAATAAATCTTCGATTACGCTTTGACTCATTGAGTTATCACTGTGAATTTAATCTCAACTGGATTCATTTACAAATGTTTAGCATGTGATGGTATGATTTTGCAAAATTCAATCACGAAAAGAGTGAAAGTACATAACATTGGTTTTCAGGTAGAGGTAAGTTAACATACGCAATTACATCGTTACATATGGTTGTTCAACCTCTACGTGCCCATTGACTGAATACATTATTTGTTTTCCATTTACTTTCGACGATACGTATTGAGGGTATTGTCATAAATAGTCGTGCTTGAGATAAATGAGTCATCATATCACGTGTCCTACTTATACCATCCGAATATTCTCTCATACTCAAGGCCTGTTTTGATATGACTATAAATACGGCCCGGGACAGTTGTTTGGTAGAGATAGACTTAGCACAGTTTTTCACAAAGGCAGCTACCCCAGTAGCAACCAACCAACCAACGTTGGGACAACGTTGAAAATTGATTGGAACCGTTGACATTACGTTGGGTTAGAAAACACATAAATACAACGTTGGGGCAATTTAGTATTCTATCAAATATGTTCGAAAATGTATTTTTATTGCTATGCATTAGTAACGTTCTGAAAATAGTTATATTAAAGTTCAAAATGTCTGAACATATTGGAAGACCAAAATAATATTATTTAAATTTTGTGGGTTGAATGTTGACAACAGGTTGGTAAACATACTGTTGAGGGTTAGTGTGCATGCATTGCAAAACCAACATTTCACACAAATGGTTCAAAATCACGTTTTTAAAATGCAACGTAACCAATCATTCAAGTTTATAACGCAATAACAAAGTTACTTAGTTAAAAAAAATAATATTGTGTAATTTTTGTTCTATTGGTTTTACGTTGGAAAATTGTTGGAAATCCAACTTTTGGATAATAGATTGTTCCCAGTTTGTTTGTGTAACGTTGCATAACCCACACTATGCATACTATAAAAAATCTTTTGTACGTAGGTTGGCTGAGCGTTGGTAACAAGTTGGTAATCATACTGTTTGTGTTAGATAAATAATTTTTCGTTGAACCAACATTGCTGAAAAGCACGTTCCTATTAAAAAAAAAAAACTGAAATACACTTAGAAAGACACTAATGCTCATTGTAATTAAGAAAATATGATGATGATGGCATAAATAAAAATTCTGCATTCTATGAAATATATCATGCCGGTTACAAGGTGGCAAAATGTTGAAAATCCAACGGTTAGATATTGGTTGTTTTCAGTATGTTGGCCCACTTAAGCCAAACACATAAATTCACTGTACGTAGGTTGGCTGAAGTTGGTAGCAAGTCGGTAATCATACCGTTGATATTATGACTATAATTTTACATTGAACCAACATTGCTTAAACAACAACAACAACAACAACAACAACAACACACACACACACACACACACACACACACATATATATATATATATATATGTATATCAAAAATTAAAAAATTCCAAATACATTAAAAATAACACAAATGCTCCTTGGACTAAAAAATTGATATTGATGGTGTGTATACAAATTCTGCATTCTTTAAACTATATATGATGGTTCCATGTTGGCAAACTTTTAAAAATAATACGGTTAGGTGGAGATTGTATTCCGTAAATTTTGTTCTAAGTTGTATACCTCACATAATGCCAACCACGGAAAATCTTTTGTTTGTATGTTGGCTGACGTTAGCAACGTGTTTGTAAAGAGACTTACCCAGTGACAAAATTGTATTTCTTTCTAAAAACAACTCTATCAGATTATAAAATGCAGGACAATATTAAATACAGTATTTTTGTAAATATTAATTTATTGGTTAATTGTTAGGTACAAGTTGGTAAACACTCCGTTGGCAATAGGTATGCACCTTTACGTTGGGTTACCGCTGTGTAACCCACAGTAGACAAACCACTGAAAATATTTGGTATGTAGGTTGGCTGAACATTGGCGTTAGTAAACATATCATTGACAAATGATACATTTTTCTTCGATATTCTAAGTCCAACTGATCTAAAATTTCCATTAAATATGTATTTGTTTTTCATTATCATTAATCAACGTGTTGTAGCGTAGAGAATGGTAAGGCGAAGAACTTCTGGGGACAAGGACTCCTACAAAACCTGTATGTAGTTCGAACCTACCACGATTCTGATCGAATTTTTTTTATTAATTTTAATAATTTGTGTAATCCTCAAAAACTCTTAAAATAAAATAAATATGAATGTAGTACTTATTTTAACTTTTGTGGACTCAATTTTGTGTGTATTCTGTAGAGCAAAGTTAGCCCAACGTCGGTAAATGGTTAGCATTACATATGTTAACACACAAAATGTCAACATTCCAACGACGTTGGGCCCATGCAGGAAATTATTAAGAGTCCAACCAAAAATCAATGTTGGACCTTCGTTACTTCACGCGACATTTCAATGTTGAGACAACGTTGGTTCAACCAAAGGTTTCTACTGGGGTACAGCTTTTCAACCTGCTGCAGAGTTAGCTCAATCTGCAGCGTAGTAATTCGAACACTTGATGGCCGAGCAACTAGTTTGGCGTACAAGGGACCATTCAATCGAAGCAGATATTTGCGGTTATGGGTAATATATATTGTTTATATATTATTGTTTAATATATATTGTTATTCTTCTATGCGGTACTATACCAGTCATCCGATTGCGATGAAGTTTTGCGGAGACTTACAAACATTTCTACAAAAAGTTTACAGGGGAAAGCAAAACGAGCCAAAACAGAAACCTCCCCCCCCCCAAAAAAATTGTGAACAAACAAACTTCGGCGAGTTGTGTGTGCGGCCGCAAAGTTTTATGCCAAAAATAAACTAATTTTTTGAGGTAAAGGATTAAATGGGGTATAGGGGCAAGCACACATATGTTATTGCAGTGAAAACAATTTTCAGTTAGTTGTGAGTGTGCCCGCGTAAGTTTCTACCGAAACAAATTATACTTTGGAGGAGGTGGGAAGCGAAACTGGGTACAACGGAAGAACGGGATGCTGAAATAAATTCTGTGAAACAACTTTCCTTTTCAAAATGGTTCTAAAACTAACATTAATGACCTTTCACATCGTTGTGTCCAATTTAGCTCTTTTCAAACCCTTTTGTTTCAGAAATATTATCGCATTAAATTGAAAACTCTGCAAACAAAGTTGCCGGTACCATAGAGTTTAATGTAAAACATTCTTGCTTCTATGGAATATGTATAGCTATTTGGGTTACATATAAATTTTTTTACTTACGAGCATACATTGTTTTAAAATAATAGAAGTCTCTTATGACATTTCATGAGTGTAACACAAGGGGTAACATGTGTTCATAGTTTATATTTTTTCTTATTTATAATTGTTAGAACATATTTTTAATCTGCTACACTGAAAAATATACTTATTAGTCATTACAAAATATTTTGTTAGAATTGTCTTTACTAAATTTTTTTTGTAGCTACCCCAAAATATTTTTGCTGTCCCCAATAACGCTTTGCAGTGACTACAAAAACATATTTATAACCACGACAAAATAATTTGGTGAGGGTCATATTGACAATACATTTTGTAGCCACCACAAAACAGTTTTTTTTCTGTGTACGTAATATATCTACTCATTCTTATGAGCAGTAGATCTAGAATGCTCGTTTGTTGTAGTAAAACAAGTTTCAGAGGTTATGAGACGGTACATACATATAATTTTATTGCATTTTTTAAACGTTATTTTGTTAAATCGGATTATTACGTCGAACATATTCAGTATGGAATCAAGTATATAGTGAAAATATACTACAGACAATAACAGTACAAAAAGTATAGACTAGTAATAGTTGTTTTATTTATATAATCTACAGGAATCGAAACCGAATCTCTGTTGAAACTTAGTCCATGGGATGCTTATTGATGCTCACCTGCCTCAGCACAGACCTCGCCAGGTTGTCTGTCAACGCCAGCAAGACTGTGATCATGGAGGAGCCTCTGAAGAAGTCTGCCAGGTCAGTTCCTCTGGCGAGGTTCAGGAAGGTCACTCTGACTCCAGCAGCTACGGACACTCGGTGTACTGTCACTGCCTCACAGGACTCACCATACACTACCACACATGCAGTTAACATTAGTATCGTAGGAAGCCTGAAATACATTTTAAATTAAGACACCTGTAATGTTTTCACGAAACACAGTTTCACTGGCAGTGTCTCGGTAACTAAAGTATTTTTTCCCCAATTTTCTTTTAATCCTCACTCAAGACCCATTAAAACACATAAATATTTATTACAAATTGAAGATTTTTCTGGAAGAAGGGCACATATACAAAAATGGTGTCTTGAGATACTGAGGTTTACATGCTTTGTTATAGTATTTCAGCAATACACATACAGTTGGTTACATATTGCAAATAAGTTGATCTTACCCATATTTTACTTTAATAATTAATTGTAATCCCACACAAGAATTAAAAACAAAACTATGTGTAAATCCATAGATGCTGGTGTGCACAGATGTTTCACTACAAATAAAATATTGTTCTGGCTTTTATTCCTAGAGTACCTTAACAATATTATGGAGACACATACTATACAATATGGCTGTTACTTTTAAACGATTTACCGAAGAAGGGCACGCAATTCTACGTGACTGTCTATTCAGTTATGGCATTGCCTTAGTTTTGCTTAAAAATGGCATGCCATACGTTGTAATGTGTTGAATTAACAGCTCAGCCATCTGCATAGAGGAAATAATAAATTATTTAATTTATTCTATTAATACTACAGAACAATTAAACACCATTCCTCCATCTTCCCATTTCCCTTCTTTTTATAGATAAAAACTCTATCGATTCTTCGTGCGTTGTAACTACGACTTTAGTGTTGGAAAGAGGAAGTTTAGCAAATTAAATATTCCACAATTTTGGATTTCATCCATGGCTGATAGTTAGAACTACCATATATGAAGTCGGCATTCTGATTTCGAAGAGAATTGAAGAGTTGCAAGTAATTTTAAAAATTATCGACTGTAAAATAATTGAAACTTACAGACGGGGTCCTCGTAGTACACCAGGAATATGTCACGAAGATCAAAGAACTGTCGAAGAGAAGTTACGACAGACCCAAATACACTCTTGTCATTGGACACGGCTACAGTCTGTACTAGCACGCCGATGACTACTGTCATTGTCAGCACTGTTGCCGTGGCAACCATACTTCTGCTTCCAGTAAGACTCGCTCGGATGTCTGGCGAAGTTTTGAGTTATGTTTTCGTTCGCAGACAAGTTGTATTCCCAGAGTATTTTACTATCGGCAATCAATACTCGTTACCATGGTGTCTATATAAATGTTTACAACTGTTCTGGCGTACTCGCCGGCATTAAATATCGAACGCAGTTTACTTGCCTTGGAGCATGCGACATCTTTGTTGTGACAGTCTTGTCAATGTATATGTATATTTCTTTTGTATTTTTAACTACCGCACTTCTGAAGAACAGCAGTCCTGTAGTAGAAAACTTACATTCTGAGTTGGATTGTTGTCTTAGTTGTGACGGCTGTCAGCTTGTCTCGACTCTCGAGAAAGGCGTCATGCCGTCAAAGCGAATGCCTGCGTGGGCGTATTTTACGCGTGTCTAAAACCGCGGTCTAGAAGTGTCGAAGCACTAAGGTCGACAAAGCATTAGCACCACGCCTCACCATAGCCTCTACGTGCAAGTAACTGAACTACCGTATAGTCTTCCTGTCGATAGATTGTCACTGTAAGATACTTAGACCTAATCATTTTTTGCCTAACTATTAAACAAAAAGTTGTATTTCACACGCCCATACATTTTAAAAGAGTCTTCGCATAGAGTGAAGGAAAGATTTTGATCAGCAGTTAAGGGGTATGGAAAGGTAGGATGTCGAGCGGGTGACTGGAACATTCAATCGTCAATAATATCTGAACTACTCATCAAATTTCGATGAGATTTTTTGCCGAGTAGATATTTTATCAGCTGACGTTTATATATATAACATTATGAGGTAGTATGCTTTACTTTCGAGTAAAAAATTAAAAACGGTTTTTAGAAAAATAAGGGCTTTAAACCACAAAATCTACAAAAATGGGAAACTGTAATTTTTATAATTTTTAATACGATAATGTCTGAACCTCTGTAATAACAGAATTTCAAAAATATTCGCGTTTTCATATGAAAATAATTTTAACATCCGTAAACCTATCGCGCAGAGATTTTCGGATAGTAAAATTATTTTCATATGAAAACGCGAATATTTTTGAAATTCTGTTATTATAGAGGTCCAGACATTATCGTATTAAAAATTATAAAAATTACAGTTTCCCATTTTTGTAGATTTTGTGGTTTAAAGCCCTTATTTTTCTAAAAACCTTTTTTAATTTTTTACTCGAAAGTAAAGCATACTACCTCATAATGTTATATATATAAACGTCAGCTGATAAAATATATACTCGGCAAAAAATCTCATCGAAATTTGATGATTAGTTCAGATTTCATTGACGATTGAGTGTTCCAGTCACCCGCTCAACATCCTACCTTTCCATACCCCTTAACACCTAGGATTTAAGAGCTGGTGAGGGGTGACATGAGGTGAGTATGGAGCAGCGTCGGAATGATACGGGCGGTAAAAACGGGAGATCACTGAGAAAATCTGCCAACGAACGGCATCGTCAAACACGACTCCCACATGCGAAAATCCGGGGCCCGAGTCCACCGGGAATAGAACGTGGATCACCTTGGTGTGAATAGAGTGGACTGACCACTCGGCCACCGCGACCCTTTCTTTGCCTAGAAAATAAGTTTTTTTAAAAATAATGGGAGACGTTAAATGGCTACACGCTTCTAACGCCTTTGATTCCTATTCGTAAGCAGACATATCCTCACGCACGTTGATTATTTTACGAATAACTTTCGAATGGTTGACGCTTTACACATTGTTCGGTTGTCTGAGCAGGTGATTTCCTTAATTGCTTACCGTCTTTTGGCATTTTGGAGACACATGACGACAGTTTAGATATGTGCCGACATTTCGCCGATAGTTTATGCCGACAGGTAAGGGATGGAAAAATACTTTTCTTTGGTTTGTCACAACATATAAAGGCTATATGCTTACGCCAGCACAGTAGCTTAAAATTAAAAAAGGAGAAGGGTCTGAAAAATATTATCTGAATGTTTAAAACAATGTTATTTAAGCAGTTTTCGAACTTCAACGTTAAATGTAGAGTTGACATAGTTGTTTCGATTTTATAAACATAATTTAGTGAACCATTGTACAAACTACTTTCCTAAAATCCCATTTTTTGTTAAAAGTTTTTTCAACTCTGGTTTAACAAGTTTTGCTAAATGAGTTTGTTAAACAACCATACCCTTAACCTTTTGTTAAAAGTACACAGTATTTACAGGGTAGCGTTTTGTCTTTGGCTAAAAGAACAAGCTAGCGAAATTTTTTTCTGGGCATACATTTAGCAGGATTTTATATTTTCAGCACTTCTTTATAGTTAAATTAGTAATTTGCATGAGTTGTGCGTAGATTCTCAAGTATGTACAATTACTTCGGAGTTATTACTTACACTTACATAAAATTATTTTTGGGGGCGCTGACAAAGTTATGATTTGTCTTCTAAAGATGCTCATAGACACCTATAGAAGAGGTACTTACGCTAAAACTATCACCACCAGTGTTTTTTTTTGTTTAAAAAACTCATCCTAAACTAAACACAATCACTAAGTACAGGAATGTGAACAAGACTGTAGTTACACAAAAACAATTGACTGAAGCCTGCCAACAGTGACACAACTGTGTTCGGTATTAGCGAATTGGAAATGCAAATAATATAATCTTTGCCCGCGCACAGTGTTTTCGAAACGAATAAAAATATTACAATGTAAATTCAAACAGCACCTAAAATTGATAGGCACGTAACGTGTATTACTTAATGAAAAAATTATATCGTGTGTGTAAATTAAAAATGCGAGCAAGACTTTATAATTGACTTGATGGTAGGTACAAACATTTCAGCCAAGCTTATCATTGGTTGTGTAGCTAAGATAATTTAATGTTTAAATACAACGTGGCAAAAATATAATTTTACAGAATATCAGCAAGCTTCGTAATGCGTCAAAAAGTTCGTTTACCAGGAATAAATTAGTTAATTTCGTAGTCATAAACAATAATCGCAGCCTCAACCGAACGATGAAGTCTTCACTCTTCCAACTCACTTTTTACGTCTCTATTCGCTTACGTTTTAACCTCCCCAAAAGCAGACGTGGGTCATGCTACGCAGAGTACCCCAGCACTACTTGCATCAGCCCAGGGAAATGACGTGCAAACCTTACTTGAAGTCTCATCGGTCGAGATGATATATCGCGAAAATTATTTGTGCCAACATACCTTTGAAACCACCGTAGTTTCGTGTGACATGAATGACTGGGTGATGTACGCCAGACACAACGTAGCTGTTTGCAGACCAATAATAAGCATAATATATTACAATAACGGGATTCTTATTGGCTCAATCAAATAGGGAAATAGCTCTACGTACGAGCGAAAGCCAGTAATCTTTACATAAGCTGAACGTGCGTTGAAACGCAGCAAACAGTCAAATATTCCCACGATAAACCATCATCTCTACTCATCAGTCTAAACTGCACTGCAAATCTCACTGATACTCGCTGACCAAACCCAATTTGACACGTCTCCTATGCAACAGTTTAGAATAATCACACGTCGGTCTTAGGTCATTTTACTGTAATATTTTGTTTATTTACTATTAAATAAAACCAAAGAACTAGCTAAAATGAAACAGTTTGACCTAAATGACGGTAAGTTGGGAGATTTAATAAAATGTTTTGTAAATGTTTGCTAGAAAGTAATACTGCTACATTCCTACTAAAGATATGAAATAAAGGTATAGGTAATCAATATTTTTTAAAAATTATAAATATGTTTCTTTATGAACACAGCATATAACTATATAGTACCAATGGATTTATCATATTGCAAATAATTTCACTCCCATCGTTTGAATAGTTTTACGCTGGATAAGACACCAAAACAGTAAAATCGCGACTTCAACACATATTTATATGAAAACGACATTTAGTTATTTTTCTATGTGTGGGAAGTATCACTTATTTTAATGGCCAAAAGTAGGGCAGTGTTAGGTACGAAAATAATATTAAACATTTTTCGGTAAAATATTTCTTCAAAAGTAATGTTTGGCTTTCGTATAAATTATATTTACAGCTATTTTTCATATATTTAGATGTTCATTCGTTCACTACATTCAGGACATGATGAAAAAATGTTATAAATGTTACAAGAATCATATTACTCTTCGGAGAAGAACAATAGTATTTACATTCCGACAGTAAATTACGAAGTAGGCCTTATTTTTCGTATTTGCTTACGATTAATATTTTTCTTTGGTATCAACGTTTGTATGGAATACTTTAAACGTTGGGATGTTAACATTGATAGTGTGACGAATGATACAACAATAAAAGCTATAGAAATGCATTTGTAAGAACTAAATCAATATCTATATACGCTCATTTGTTACTTTTTTTTTGCATAATAACACCGTAGAATTCCGAAATAACACACTGCGCTGCTTGGAAAATGACTTCGCGCCGTTAACGGCCCGGAATCTTCTTGCCGATATCCATTTGCGGTCGCAAAATAAATAAAAAATGAAGACGTAGTGCTGGCGTATTTATCGTAAAGGATGGTCGTTGTCTCGAAGAATAAGAGTAACACACCGTTAATGGTTTACTGTCTTCAGGCATATTCCAGCGCTGAATACTTCGACGATGAGCGCTGACCAAAATCTCTCACGCTCACTCATTTAGGCGTGTTACAGATACTTGACCACTCGAAGAATGGGTTGTGTTTGCTGGACTGTCATTTTGAATATATTCGACAAACCTGGTAAATTTTTTCGAACGTTTATGAAGTATTCATAAGTGAACTGTATGGTGCTGCAATATATGTGGTACTATTTATTTAAACAAAATATTTACAAAAGTAACAAAAAATTTGAGTTAATTGGGCTTATTTTGGTTGTATTTACTTTATACGATGTGTATATTGTAAATGTTTAATTACTTATAATGCGTGTATTTCTGTTTCGTTAAAAGATTCTCGATCATAAAATAACCGTCGTTACTTTAATGTGTGGTACATTTGGTTGTAATTTTTTTAAAGCAAAGTTAATGTTCAAAAATTGTTTGCTTGTCTACAAAAATAGTAGAAGAAAAAGTCTTAATAAAACGTTAAGTAATACCGAAGATATGTTAAAATTTTCCCTGATGAGAAGGACTTCTAAACCGCAAGCTGAACCACCAAATAAAAAAATATTATATTTGCTGCAAAAACATTTTCGTGTCAATAAAGTTATCGAATAGACAGTGTGTTGTTAGATAGGGGGTTCTAGGCGTGCGCTTTTAGGCCGAGATCTGGCTTCTGTCCCTACGCACACACCTGATAACGGTATGGAATGGAGAAGATTTTTGGCGACAACCGATGACATTTATGTAAGCAACTGTAAGTTCTAACATACAGTATATTTTTGTTATAGGTAATTTGATAACCACATTAAAAACATACAAGTTTTTTACATACGACATAGCGGGCGAATCTTACCGTATTGCAGAAAATCCCAATATAACTGTATAACATTATAACTGGCTTTTATTCCTTAGTTTTTCGTTTTTGTTTTACTGTGGGGTACCCGTCGTTTCGCCTGAAAATGTTTTGCCTAATCGTAGGCAAAACGACTTTAGGCAATATAACTTTAGGAAAAATTACTTTTAGGCGAAAGTATATTAGGCTAAACTACTTTAGTCGAAATTTCTTTCGGCAAAACGATTTTAGGGGAAATAAATTTAGGAGAAATGACTTTTGGGCTAGCTAAGCGAGGAGGGTAGAACTTTGAAGAGAACATTTTAGGCAAAACGATTTTAGGCAAAATTATTAGGCAAACGACTTTGTCCCAAGTTATCAAAGGGATGAAATTTAAATCAAACTCATTTTAGGCCAAACGACTTTAGGTTAAATGACTTTAGGCAAAACGAATTTAGGCAAAACTCTTTTAGGCTAAAGTATTTTAGGCGAAACTAATTTAGGCTAAACGATTTTAAGCAAAACTACTTTAGGCCAAATTATTTTAGGCGAAAATACTTTAGGAGAAACGATTTTTGTGCGAAACCACAAATGTTGCTTCTTGTGGCAAACTAAAAAATATGTTTTTACCCACTATCTTGTTTATATTTCCCCATAGGTGGCACCACTATTTCGATAACTCGAAAGACTAGAACAGAGACACCTAGTTCAATCTATTATTAACAGATAACGTTGCAGTTCGGACAGCTGGCAATCTCATACACTGTAAGTAGTTCACCAAAGTTCCGGCAGGCCACGTTACTATCGCTCAACCGGCCAGGAGGGTGCGGGAGGGACATGCCACCCCACTAAGTTGACCCTGACCAGTGCAGACTGATTGGTTGCCAAGAAACAGATGTTAAAGAACAACTCGCCTGGAGGCCAATTTTCAAACAAAGAAGGTTGGGGCGACAGTGCTGGCTCGCTGATAACAGTAATACTGGGCGGCAGGCTGGCGCAGCTTGCCTTCCGTTCATCGATACTTGCTTGTAGGTTTACATATGGGATATACGACTTAACCTGTTACGTCATAATATATTGCATGCTGGGAGAATCAGCAGTTTCTGCGCAAACAATCTCGCGTCAGCCGTTAGGCTCTATGCACTGGCATGCGTGTTCATATAAAAATAATAAAACATGGTTAATTATTTAACTTGGAACAGCAAGGTAAACAACAGTATGACACTTCGAAAAGCTGCAAAGATTCCTTGCGTTTATTGATTTCAAAATATAAAATAGCAGTAAAGAGTCTCACGCTTCACATTCACACCCACTGATTTGCTTTTATAAGTACTAGCTGGTACCCGCAACTCCATTTGCAGGGTTTTCAATTTAATGTAACATAGTGACGTACGGTGGAAGGTCGGGGGGATACCCAAAACGTTTTATGAAATAATTTTTCTTTTCACAATGTTTCTAAAACGGACATTAATGAATGACACATCACATTATTTTGCCGCATTTAGCACTTTTAGAAAATTTGTTTCAGAAAGATTATCGCATTATTTTACCACCACGCGCTAAAATGTTTTACAAGTACCGTATCCAGTTTAGATGTAAATCACGACAACACATTGAGTCAAAGCGTAACCGACAATTCATTTAATACATTTTTTATTTCTTCATAGCTCGTAAGTGTTCGGATTTAGAAAATGTCTAAATCTGTTTATGGACATTTACGTATTCATCATCGCAAAACAAAAAGCAACTCTATGTATCGACAGGGTCGATAGCACTCATAGATTTATCTAAAACACACTCCATTTTCTATAATGTTTTAAACTTCGACAAGGAAGAGGGAATAGTTACTTATGTTCTATTCAGTTGGCATCGCTCGACTACTATTGCTTGTACTATACCGGTTATCATCCGTAGAAAAATAATACTTACTTACTCCGTTAGGTTACTAGTCAAAAACTAAGAAAGGAATTGAAGGTCTAACGATTTGGTAACGCTTAAGAAGGTATTATTTGTGCCATGTCCGACGGTAAATTATAATACATCTCACTGCATGGAACTTTACAGTGAAATGTTAAAAATTTAAGACGGCAGGAGAAAAAAAGTCATAATTTTTATTTGTATGAAACAATGTTAGTTTTGCAGACGTTTCATTGGAATGCATTATTCTGTTACAAAAAGTAAAAATAAAAAACATTAGTTAAGCCAGTTTTCCCATATTGGCATTTCAAAGTAGTAAATTGCATGTTTTTAGTTCTTCCCCACTTCCCTCCTAAAAATCAATCGACATAATGAGACGAAATAATTCACAGTAAAAATACATCTCACTTGCTAGGGCTTTAAGTATGTAGAAACCAATTGAAACAATATTTTGTATTTTAAAAAAAAATTCTGAAATTTGAAGTTTTTTATAGTTTTTCTTAGAAAATTTTTTAAATACAAAAATATTTTGTATTAGGTTTTTATATACATAGCCCTAGTCCGCGAAATATCCTTGTACTGTGAAATATTTTGTTTAATTATGTAGATTAGTTTTCGAGGCGTGTATGAACTAAAAACATGCAAATTTTGACTTTGAAATGCCATTATGGGAAAACTGGCCAAGCTATTTTTTTTTGTAAGAGAATATTGTACTAATTAGTATCGTCTACAAAACTAACACGGTTTCATACAAATATGAAATTATGATTATTATCCCCCCTGGAACGCCCTTAACGTGTAAGGTCTCAATAAGCAATATATATTTTTTATCACTACCCTGAACAAGGTTGTTGTAAAAAGTGCTCTCTTTACCGCCAATATCCTATACGCTAAGCAGGCGAGGGCACGTCTGGCGAGATCTCACGCCCCCGCCACGCCAGGCCCGCATCCATCATCTCGCGGCCCTCTGCCCCCGACAGCTGTCCGGTCTAACCCTTCCCGCTCACCCTCCCTTGACCCTCTACTTGGCCCGGGTTCAACCCCCTGAGAAGGGCAGGCCACACAGCATCCCCAGGGGGTGGGGGACGTTCACGGCCAGTCGCCTCGCCCCACACCTCGACAACCCTACCACGCAGGGTGGTGATAACGACTCATTTCAGGTCGCAATTAAGAGCCGCATGAACATTCTTGCAGCGTGTTAGGAGAAAGTGTTTTTAACAGATACTACGCGTTAGATATCTTTATCTACAAAAATAAAACATTTAAAACTATGCTTGGCAAATATTAAGAGTCACTACTCATCCATCGTATACCGGCCAAACTATTGACTTTAGAGGCATAGTTCATTGATGAAAAATTTCTCTATTGACGTTAGAAGTTGTCGTACTTAAAGACAATCATAGTTTTCTAACTTCGAAATTTTCGTTTTTTTTTTTTTTTTTTTTTTTTTAGGTAAAGAAAGCTAGATTGGATTAGTTTAAGTTAAATGAGGTTATATATTTTAAGTTAGGTTAGTTTAAATTAGGCTAGGTTTGTTTAAGTTAGGTAAGTTTAAGTTATACTAGGTTTATTCAGTTTAAGTTCGTTTGGGCTAGATTTGGTTAGGTTAAGTAATTTTACTACTAAGTTTTCCATTTTTCGTTCGGTAACGTAATGTTAGATTACGTTACGTTAATTAGGGCTAGGTAACCTTACTTTAACCAACCAAATGGAGAATGGAAAGGTCTATGGTAAAACAAGCGAATATAACCGAAACTAACCTATAACAACATAAAGTAGCCTAACCCAATATAATTTACTTAACCCAACAAAAAACGGAAAATTTCAAAGTTAGGAAACTACAATTTTCTTTACTAACGATTACTTCTAACATTTATTGAAACATTTTTCATCAGTAAACTATACTTCTAAAGTCAAAAGTTTGGCCGGTACACGATGAGTTATTTCTTGATATTTACCCTATACTTTTCTAATTTTCTTTTTTACATGTCTTGCTTAGAAACACTGTTCTGGGCACCTCAAAATGGTAAAAAACGGAGTTTCCCAGACTGCTGTTACGTAAAGAAAATACTAACCGTAATCGTAAATTGAAAATAGAAAAGTGTGCGCTGGACTTTAATATGCACTTTCCATAAATAAAATAGCAGGGTCACCGCTTAAAGTCTCATAGGAAAAAGCCAACGACTGAAACACTGCACCCCCCTCCCCCACGGCACATAAAGGCGACATGGTATTTGACGCACGAGCCAGTCTAGTTCTTATCGCCTGGCTGTCTACGTACATCAAACACGGTATCTAGCACCTGTTGTGTAGGACACTTAACACTGTTCAAGTGCGATAAAATAATCTTAATATATAAAATTAATAGTACTGACACACTCACTCACTCATCAACGCACAACCCCCAAACCGCTGGACCTAGTACCATGAAATTTTGAGGGAAGCTTCCACTTGCCCCGTAGGCACCCTCTAAGAAAGGATTTTTCGATATTCGATAATTTAGGGGGTGAAAAGGGGTGAAATGGGTTTTTCATTAATCCTTGACTTCTCCTAAACCATTTCAAATAGTGAGGTGTTTTTTTTAATGATGCTTAAGTAAATATCTAAAAAGTATATTTACAATTTTCCGAAATTCGTCCTTGAAAGCTGTTAAAAAATAAAATGTTATTTCAAATAATCATCTCTACCGCTTATACCCGTTGAGATATCGAGATGATTTTTTGATAAAAATGAAGCTTACGTAAATATCTACAAATCAAATTCAGGTTTTTATGAAATTCGAAAATTAAGTAGGCTAAAAGCAGTAAAATGTTACAGTCTCCCGAAAAAAGAGAATGATCACGAAGAAATAATTCAACAGTCGCTTCTTTCTGCCAACCTACTCATAAATAAAACCTCTTTGGACTGTAGCCATTACATACGAAAGAATTATCACGGCATGCCTTTAACATTCATTCAGGTATTGTATAAAGTTTGTGGTGTGGAAGGGGTGAGGTTAAAGGTTTCGTATCCCGTGCAAGACTTTGCGATGGGAATTATTGTGACATACGAGCATATTGCGAACGCTCTTTACACTGAGCTAAGACAATTTATAGTTCACTGTTATTGAGTACGCTAGCTGTTAAATGCTTTCATCACATATTTTATCCAGAGTTACTGTTTACATTACATAATTTCACGCGGGCAACGCCGCAGCCGGCCGGCTAGTAATTTTATATTTATTTGAAATAGTGTTAGTTTTGTAGACGATACTTGTGAATACAGTTTCCTCTTACAAAACACATAGTTTTCTCATAACGGTGCGTCAAAGTCAAAATTTGCATGTTCTGCTGCCACGCAAATAGTGAAAACCAATTGACTTAAATAAGATAAATAATTAACAGTGAAATAACATGCCACGGGTTACGTAATAAAAGGTTTTTTAAAAATCCAGTGAACTATTTGTGTAGTTAAAAAAATTTCTGAATATTCAACTTTTTTCCTGTACTTTGAAGTTTTTTTAAATATAAAATATTACGTTATGGTCTTTTAAATACTCTATTGCATAGCTCTTGGGATGTTATATCACAGTGAATTATTTTATTCAAGTAGATCAGTTGGTTTTCACTATTTGTATGGCAGCAGAACTAGCAAATTTTGACTTTGTTGCACAGTTATAAGAAAACTATGAAAGCTAAAATTGTTATGTAAGGGGAAACAGTACTCACAAATATCGTCTATAAAACTAACACTACTGCATAAAGATAAAGAATTATAATCGCACTTGAATACCTTTAAGGCGCCCGCCTGCATAGGCATTACAAGAATACCCCAATACCGCTCAACATGCATGAGTCATTTCTACTCAGGAATATCATTCAGCGAATGTTACACGTGTATATACTCGTTTCAGTTTCCCGACTACCCAGTAAAGTGTACCTTCCAGCCAGTGGCCGAACATGGCGAATATGAGTGTTTTTGCTGTTCTTTTTACGTATGAAAATTTTGCATCGGTATACGTTAAAATGTATAGGCTTGTTTAGTACTCGTTTGTCTATAATAAAACCAATATAACCGTAAGCAAGGATGACAGTGGACACGTACAAAAATTATTGTTCGCACATATGATAGCCCTGAATAGAGAAATTTACTTGCAATCAATTCCGAATAATAAAATGTCTCCATAATATTTAATTAATTTTTACTGACAGTTGACAAACGTGAAAAATAAAAAATAAAAAATAATAATAGCTTGAAAGTGTTTCAAAACTACCCCTGATAACGGCACGTCAGAAAAAGACAGGATCATACCTGAATGTCTCATAGAGCCGTATTATTGGCTAGAAGACTGCACCTAGAGGCTAGGGAGAGGCGCGATGCGCGTGCTGTGTCGTCCTTATCGCTTCCGCTCTTCTAGGCCTCAGACGTGCAAAACACGTCCAACCAGGGTTTAGATCGAGTAGTTGGTGAAACTTCATTCTGACAACGGAGGATCTCTGCTCAGTTACAGTTAACGTCACTTTGAATAATAATAAGAGGCAGATCTCTTAATACAGGATAATTATAAAGTCCGTGAAACATTTCATTAAATCGGTACAGTGAAACGGCTAAGAATAACGTAACAAATTATAGACTACGTGAAAGAAAAAGTTAGCACCAAAACACTTCACCTCATTACCACAACTTGGTACGAGATTATCTGAATGAGACGCTGCCACATCGCTGGATAGGCCGTGGGGCTGCCGCTGGCCAAGTTCTCCTCCCGTGGCCATCACGATCGCCGGACCTGACGCCTTGCGATTTTTTCTTATGGTATAGTGTTTATGTTCCACCTCTACCACAGAACCTTGAAGACTAGCGACATCGCATCATATAATCTTGCTCTTACCATCACTCCTGATATGCTGAGTCGGGTATGGGCAGAATTGGACTATCGATTAGATGTGTGCCGGGTACCGAAAGGTAGACACATAGAACATTTGTAACTAGTGTAAAAAATCTTTCAGAGTTTTTCTTTCACGTAGTATATGATTTGTTACGTTATTATCAGCCATTTAGCCGTACCAATTTAATGAATTGTTTCACGGACTTTATAATTATCCTATATTCCTTGTAACAGCACTGCATACGTGCCAAGTTTAACATGAATCGGTTAAATAATTCACAATATACGTGTGTTCCATACATTATATTTATAGCTTCTGACTTTATAACTTTAAAAGTATACAAGATAACAACAAACGGTTTTCTACATGTGATAAGGTAACTCATAAAGTTTTTTTTTTACCTCATTCATACACGCCAATGTGTGCAACCCTAGTGGCACGAATAACGTCCAGTCGGTATTCAATTTCTCTCCATGTATGCCCCAGCATCTCCACAGTGACATGTTGAAATGCATTACGAATGAGTGTCTTCAAGTCCTGAAGGTTTGTTACCTTGGTTCGGTATACCTGATCCTTTGCAAAACCCCATAGGAAGAAGTCGAGTTGAGTCACATCAGGTGACCGTGGCGGCCATGGAATTGAACCATTTCGTTCTATCCACCTGTTCGGAAACTTTTCAGAAATTGACGGTCAATGAGGGACCAGTGAGGTGGTGTCCCTTCCTGCTGGAAAATGACGTCAGGTTGCAGATGGTCCAGTTGTGGCGCAGCAAACTCTTGCAACATGTCCAAGTAAACATCCCTTGTGATAGTAGGAGCGATGAAAAAGAATGGTCCAATGGTGCAATCATGCATAAGTCCGCACTACGCATTGATTTTGGGAATGTCTTTTTCGTTTCACGTGTAACACGAGGAGGTTCTAGTCTCCAGATACGAACATTGTGACCATTAAGTTTGCCCGACACATTGAAAGTTGACTGATCGGAGAAATAGACGTAAAAAAAAAGTTGTTATTTGTGTCAGTAGTGACAAGGAACGTAATTAAAAAAATTATGAGTTTTCTTACCACATTATGAAAACCGTTGTTGTTATTTTGTATAGTTTTAAACTTGTTAAAGTCAAAAGTTGTGAATATAATTTATTGACTTCTTGTATGACAAGAAATATTTATTCATGTAGTATAGATACGTAAAACTAACTAAATAATGAGTTGTCGAAATTTAGCATTTGAGTACAATCCGTAATTTAGTTTGTGTGGTGTAATACATTTCTGAAATGGGGGACGTTGATCAATATACTGTACCATATAAAATTAAAAAATTTGGTAACAATATTTTAAAATGTAAGTTTTGATTAAAATCTATCTAAATTCTTGAAACATGATACAAAATCGTTATTTGTTTACACAGAAGACATTTACAAAGGTAAATCTTAAGAAATCAAAGTCTGCATGATGTATTAGCGATTTAAAGAATTTGAATTAAATGACTCAAAACAGTTTCAGAATGATGACATAAAATTGTTATATTTATATTGATACGTTTTTATATAATGGCGGATCTTCATCGATAAACATTAATAAAACCGATACTTTGACGATAAAAAGACAAAATTAAATTTTTTTACGAATTTTTTAAACAGTTCCGAAAATGTGACATAAAGTACCGGTAACTATTTTACATAGAGATTTCTGTAGAAATAGCGTAACCTGCAATTAAACCTACTGGATCAATTGCTTAGATGATGAACTGCCAAATTATAACATTTTCTATGCGTGGATATAATTATTTCTCGAAATATTAATGGAAACGGCAGGTAAAAGGTACCTCCGCATCCCACTAGCCTGGAGTGTATCGCTGGTCAACATAACGTCCAGGGAAAACAGCGAAATGAGGGTATAAAACTCTTTCTTGAGAAACTCTTCGTGCCTGAGGACTAAACGTCAGTTTTGCTGCTGTCGTAGTAGACGGTGCAGTGAATTTCATTGCCAGTGACACATTAAAATGTGTAGGCATATCTGTCGATAACATCTTCACCATGTCTGATTGTTGGAAAGGAAAGGCGTGAAGTCTGAGTCGGCGATGCTAGAAATCGACTTCAAGGAACACATCCTATCAATCACTGTACGAAAATCGTACTGATACTGCGAAAATAAGTAACGAAAATGCATGTGGAATACGTGCAAGAAAATACACCTAGGAAACATGATTAAGAATATTAAATTTTTTGGCTTGCATTACAAATTAATATATCAGTAAGAAGAAAACAATCGTTTGTAAGACCAAACACTGTTTCGCAAATAAAATAAATAATTTTGAAACATTCAGATTGGTTGTACAGATGGTTCTCCGAAAAAAAAACACCTTACTATTACTTTTAGTTGAAACAGCACTCGATTTCAAGTCAAGGTGATGCGTAAAGTAACGTATTCTTTTAGCTACACGAGAGCAGTCGTCGTATTAATGTGCATAGTTCTGCGAGTGAGCACTCGACAAATCTCAAAACAGTATTAATTAACATCCACATTTTTGTCCAGTCGAAAAACACAGGACTTGACTCTACCTAATTGCACCATGATTTTGCAAAGCACAACACTGGTCTTAACATATGGGACGCTCTATTTGTTCTGGTTGTTGTGCGTGGAGAAATAAAAATATCGGCAAGTTCAGTTTCAATCGCGTAGCTAGTCATCTCCTGGCACGACCCTTGTTATACAAGGTTTGTCGGTTTGACATTTACTGATTATACGCCCACTAGTGTCAGAAATACGTAGGCAAGTTACGTCGTAGACTACGACGTCGTCGTCAGTGGTCTGCCGCCCTGACGCTTCTTACAATACTTCTAAATACCCGATCCAAATACCGCAAGTCGTAGGTGTTACAACACATCAACTGAAGACTTCCGGAGGCAGCACCCCGGCCCACCGTTATCTACGTCTCAACACCGTCTACTTAAACAACAACCTAGCTATGCTCTTGTTTGCAGACTTTGGTTCAGTTGGACCAATCAGGCCAGCCAAGACAGCTTTCGTAAGATAGGCCCGCCCCTCGAGGACAGTAACTTCCTGCCATTGCATAGTAATTACACTAATTATTCAATTTCATTCCGTTACACTTCGACAATTACCATCAATGTTTTCCTTAATTCCTTAAAATCCTTATATTATACTTATTATTACTATTAAACAACTGTATCTTAAGGCCACGGGTTCCAGTTTACGCTGTTTTGCGAGTTTAATTTTTGAAATCTTGAAAGTGAACAGATATCGCAAAACCGTTACACAGAAATGTAGGAAAATTGTCTGTACTATATAACCAAATATGTTTTCAAAATACAAGTTTCTATAATTGTAGCTAATTATCAACATAATTAAATTTTATTGAAGTCAATAACTAGCGAAAATTATAAACAAACATATGTTCTTTAAAAACAGTTAGGCTACATAGTAAAACAATATCCAACATTTCCATGTAACGGTTTAGCGATATCTGCTCTCATTCAAGATTTAAAAAAAAAAAAAAAAAAAAAAAAAAAAACTAAACTATCGTATATAGGGACCCTTGGTCTGAAATATACTGTAGAGTCGGTTTTCCTTCCCTCTCGTTTGCAGCTAGGACGGTTACATGAGCAAAGGTTGGGGGGGGGGGGATAAGGTCCAGATGCTAGCCATGTGCACATGCTGCTTCCACAGAGAAAAAATATATACATTTATGTTTTATCTAATAAATTTATGTACATAGATAATAGCTCTATGAAAATTGTTTCATCGGTATCCTGACATGATGACGAGAAGAACCAACGTGGTCGAATGACAGGTTTTTCAATACATCTGTAATTTATGATAATCTATTTAAATTGTTGGCCATTACTCTTATTAATTGGGGTGGCAACCATATGGCATATCACACATATATTAAAAATTTGCAGGCTTATTGTCTGACAGACACAATACAGGACTGCACGTATTGCGTTGTACAATTTATCTTACATAGGAAACACCCATTAATAATTTCAGAGGTGTGTCTCACATTACAATATTTGATTCGATATGTCTACTATTGGAACGTTTTTATAAATATTAGTTTTTAATCGCCTCTTGCAAGACTTATCTAGTTGCGTATAGCTAGATTTTCATTTACATGATCTAGTTAAAAACAATACAAAATTCAGAAAGACCAACTTCGTTCCAAACCTGTTATATAAAGACATAAATGTCATATGCTCAAGAACATTTTCTAAATTTGACATGAACATTAGTATTACGAAAAATGTGACATTGATATGAACCGGCAACTCAGTGAATCCAATAGTCATAAAATACCCCTAAAAATGTTGGTTATAAATAAAAAAGTATCCCATAAAATTGATCAATTTACGTAAGTACTGCAGGAAAGTGTGATAAAACTTGCAATACGCTCAAGTAACTACAATAAAGATTTTCTTTAACGCAAACAGTTTTTGATTTACAGTCCAAGGAGCTGGTTTAATTTATCTTCAGAAGAGAACATAAAAAAGTCACAACAGCAATTCCTTAGCAGAGATTACGGCCCGGCCCTTTTGCGCCAAACGTAGGAATCCAATCGTCTTCATTGCGAAGGTCGGCTTTACAACTCAAAGTAAGGGAGAGTATATTTTTACGACAGTTACAAAGAAATCAAAGGAAAACGGACGAGATATAGAGCGAAGTCCGCTGGGAGGGTACGAGGAGAGGAAGGCACAAGGAGGAAGGAAAGATGGCGGAAAACGTCGGAAGGAAAAGTCAGGGTGGCTGCTACCCTGGACAGCATTTCATAAATTTCCTTATATTGACACTTACTGCGATAGGGTACGCGTCTCCCTGACAACTCAGAGAGTCGCACTGCCTGTCCCAGTTCCAAATCAGCGGAGTAAAACTTCTTCAGCATTTCAAATCTCAAGCATATGAATTCAACCTCTCTTCCTTTGAAAAACAATTCTTTCATGTAGGCTGTTCAAGGTAAGATGAACACTTTTGAAACCCTTGTTTCTTTCTTTACTTTCATCCAATTTGTATTGTTTCAGCACGTGTCCATTTAGACATACCAGTGTAAGTAGTAAACACAGTGTAAATATTTTCTTCATATACGAAGTTAATAGTAGTGGCAACAATAACGTATGTGTGCATACACATAACATTGTTCTCAAGACAGTCTACAAAAGTGGTTTCTTTACCGTGAGCAGCCTATAAACGTTTTTTTTGTTTCATTGGCAATACTATAATATTATAAAAGTAACTTTAAAAAGTGTGATATTTTTACTTGTATATTGTTTAGCTGTTTCTTTCATTTACATATCAATTGTTACAAATATTTTACCTGCTAAAATGGCTTCTTCGATGAGCAAACATGTTATGAGAGCTAATTTGGTCATTTATCGAGTTGTAAGTTGTTTGAATATAATTCTAATAAAAATCCGTGTGAAAATCTACACTCATTAACACTATTTTCTCGCAGTGTTACACAGTATAAAAGATGCGAACTAAATTTTTGAGTTTTTTTAAAGAGAAAAGATACATATTTCTCGAAAACAGCTGAAGCTGTCTTACTATTTAGAATATTCTTGAAGAATGTGTTAGTCGAGGCTAGTTGAACATTTACTTTGTATTATTAAAGTATTCAGGCGAGTTATGTTATTTAGAATGACTCTTACAGCCTGTACCCTAATATGAAACAACTCTAGCGATGTTCTTCTAAACTGCGGCAGCGATGCAATTTCATGTTTGATCTCGAAATTGTGGTTTAAAATTACATTCTTCCATTGTTAGTGGGACCGTATATTATTCGTAGTCGTAAGTTGCATTGCTAGAGATTAATTCCATGAATAGTATTTACCTACCAGTTTTAAAGCTTTTGCCATTTCGCTGTTCAATCAAGTATTCCAACACGGAAGCCAACTCTGGAATCGCATTCTTGTACAGTACTTGAAAAAATGCCACAGCAGGAAGGCGAGTATGTACAGCCAAATTAAACTGAACCCCCTTACTTTAACAAGGTAAAATTTATAGAATTTAAAAAATGGGTTTGAGAAAAACTGAATAGTTCATGTAAGTTACTGAAAACTTCACTGGAGTACCAAGTCAAGGTGGTCTGAAGTTTCTGTAAATAAAATTTTACAGATTAAACTGATATGGAAAACACTCTTTATAATGATTTTCACACGCAAAAAATAATCATACTGAAATGAGATCTTGAAACATGTCCTTGCCCACGGAAAGATCCTTGAATTTTTTTATCGTTCGGCATCCCTGTAAAATATCCGGATTTTATTTAATTACGATTGTTCTGTGAAATCTTTGCCAGGGTTAAAAACAGATTTATTTATTTTCAGAATGTTTGAAACGTTTTTGATTTATTTTGAGATAGTATTGTGAGAATTTAAGATTTTTTCATTAAAATTTTGGAAACTACGCTTTAGTACCATGCCGATTTGCATAATATGATTGTTTGAGACACTAGTACGCATTTAAGACATTAAATGATAATTATCTACGGAGTTTTATTTTAAATGTTATGACAATATACAATGAAACAAAGTTAAATATTAAATTCGAAACAAAGAGTCAGTGTCACGGAACATTGTGTTTAAATAATACATTTTTAAAACTTTTATGACACAATATCACAAGTTAGAATGTTCATTATTATATTTGAAGGAATAAGAAAGATTTTATAATTGTTGTATGTTATAATTGTGTCAAATTTAAATGTGAGGTTTGATTCCTCAACGGTGGTATACAAGTATCCATCTCATCATTGCGGATATACTGATTCGTACAGATGAGAGATGTCATTATATTCGGTACAAAAAATAGTAAGTTTTGACTTTAACATGCCATAGATATAAACTGTTTTACTGAATTAGAAGTGATGTCGACGAATTGAATAATGTTTGGTGCAAATATAAAACATTGCCTTTTTTGCTTCCTAACAGTGTTTAAGAAAAATACAGAAAAAATAATAAAATTCCAGAAAAGAACGGTTGTTTAAGCTACAGTTCTGTTCGTTCCGGGCGAAAAGTCCAAACTATCACAGACAGATTTTGATCAGACGAATGTAACCGGAATCTACAGAGTCAGCGCCTTTAAAATCGACTCTGCGAGGCAGCAAACGCACCAATGTCGTTGATGTAAGCAAAGGGAATAGGCCAGACAGAATTGCTAATAGACCTTACTCGTACCAAGCAGGACAAGGAAAAGGTACGCTGTAATAAAGTTTGCTTGAAAAAAAAAAACTTACAAAGTTATAGATAAAATATTTTCAGTCTTGTACTACAAGAAAGATGTCAGCAATATTTTTTTAAGCTAATAAATATTTTCAATCAATGGCATTAATGTTTATTATGAGAGCGTTTAACGAAAAACCAAATAATCTATGGTTCCTAGTTATTTGGCATCCGTTTTATATTGACAAAAATGTCTTATTGAAACTTGGATGCAAAAAAAAAATATTGAAGCTGTTAACACTTAAAACATTGGCAACAAATTGTTTACGAAAATATTTAAACCGTTTATAAATGACGCACTCAGAACACAAGTGGCGTATGTTCATAGATCCTGTTAGCTGCAATCTGGTGTAAAATGAGTATGTAGTATATAAAAATGTTACCACAATTTTTAGTTAACACAGAGTAGGTATACGTGCAGACCACAATTATTTGTGATTTCTGAGAACGAGGAATGAAACATTTCCTTGCAAACGTATTTAACACAAGAATGTAATTTTTCGACTACACCACTTGTATTCTGATCCCCTTAAATACAGGTACAAAACATAACTGTGCTGCGTATTTCCGAGATTTACAATCATTACTTGTAGTGCAAATTTTTTTTGCAGTGTACAGCATTGTTGTGGTACTGTGTTGAGTACGTGGAATCCGCATCCCCTACAGTAAGAAACAGATGAAGCTCACGACGACCAACGTAAGAGGAGAACTTTCTTTTTATGGTATAGCAGATCTCTTGGCTATATAGCGGGAGCTCTTAGCAGTAAGGAAACTTAAGTGGGCACGGAAATACATCGTCTGCTTTAACATTTCAAAGTGGTACGAAAATACGTTTCTTTAAAATTGTTCAAGTTTGTTTTATTCTTGAGGACAATGAACTCAGGAAAAAAATAATAAAAAAGTAACAAAGTTATGCAAATGTTACGTTTATAACCTAGTTAACATAGTATTTATTAATATATGTACCTAAGCAATTTTTTTAAAAGGTTCTAAGCGATTTTTTACAAATGTATGTTGAAATACCGACAAGTATTTAAGCTTATTGCCTCGAATTTTGTTTTACAGCGAAAATCCAAAATATATAAGCCAACAGAAAAACCTTGCTTAAGGACGAATCTAGTTCCTCATTTCAAAATATTTTTCATCACGACCTTCTCATGAGTTTAAGAAACGTGTTTGAATAATTATGTCTGAATATAGAATCAATCCACTCTGTTCAACTTAGGCTCTACAAATAAAATTTACTTAAAATAAATGTTTTATAATTAGGTTAGAAAATGCAGTTTTTCACCTTGATTTTACTGATTTATTTCATAACCACATTGCGAAATATACTGAAAATAAACAACGAAAGATGTGGTATTGGACAAGCCTTAACCTATGTTTCTAGTAATAACTCTAGTTTTTGGTAGTTCTGAGAATGTTTATTGAACAAACGTTTCCATATAACAATTATTGACTTACTGGGCAGTACGTCATTCATCTGAGAGTGTTTGTGTGTAAATAACCTGTGGCAAAGGAAAACATTGCTGTTTTCAGAGAAGAAGCTGCACACAGCACTGCTAAAACAACTGTCATAAAGCAAAATTCTTATAAGCTAACATAAGACTAGATAGTATGAGACTTGTCAGGTATGAGTACCTTATGCTTCTGACTTCTTGTGTTGATTATCTGTCAATTTACACATAACAATTTGTCGGACCCACCTACTGACATACATAGGCTTCTTTGTTTGGCAATATATTATTGTGTTTGATTTTATAAATTACACAGTTGATCAAAACATTTTCATGAAACGAAATTTAACTTGTCGCGCTGTTGCTATCTTTTTGAACTAGAATTGAGAGGGTTTAAAATAAATGAATAAATGAATTTTGATATTTTCTGTTTGTCCGTTTAAATATGTTGCTAGTAATCACGAACCGCCACTTTATAACGGCATTGGTGCATGGAAAACAGAATAATTGCTAAACTGCGGAAATTATCTTTAAGAGTTATCACAGTGATTAACTGTTGAAGTCACGTGTCCTGAAAAGAAAATTGGTAATTGTAGCTGCTACATTCGTGAGGCGTTTGTGAGGGAGTTCTTAAGTCCAAGCACAGTTTCAGAACGCCGGCTCGTAAACATGTATTTTGTGTGATATCATAGTAAGAGAGGAAGAGAATGAAAATAAAAGCCTTACTTTACGAATTGAGGTACTTAGTATATTGCTGCATTGACCAATCTGTAATTGCCTAGAGTGAATCCAAGTTTTGTAAAGAAATGTTTCAATTCACTCGCAATAGACTCCGACTCACAACTCCGGAGAGCACTCATGAATTTGTGACCCACACCTTATGGGGGATTGTTTGACAATTTTATTATATTTTCTGTTTTTGAGCCATAACATTTATTCAAATTGTTTCATCAAAATTTTCTCTTCGACAAAGCATTGGCTATATTCTTGGTAAACTATTTGACGTAAATGATAGTTGAATATTTTATTAGTTTGTTAAGCAAAATAATTGCAAGAGAATTATAGGTTGACTTTTCAAGACAAATTAATAAAATATTCCACTGTTATTTACGTCGAGCAGATTACCAAAAATATGCCGTATGCTTTGTCGAAGAGAAAATCGTGGTAATACTATTTGATTGAGCGTAATAGCTCTAAAACTGAAAAAAATAAAAAATAAAATTGTTGAACACTCCACCTCAAGAGCTTTGTAAAGCAATGTGATGGTGCGATTTGTTATCGTCACATGCAAAACGTCGTTGCTCGATTTTACAATACTGAGACTCCGGTGGGGCGTTTCATGCCGTACAGTGGCCTCTGTCGGCAAAAATGTGAAGCTAAGTGAGACAAATTAAGGCCTAGATGTAATAACATAACTAATGTTAATTATACAACAGGTTGTAAAGAAAATTATTGTCTAATGGGATAGTTTGGAACAAGGAAAAATTTCTGCCGCTAGTTTCACTGCTATCGCTAATACAAACCAATTTTGACTTTCAAACAGCCAACTTTATGTAACTTAAAATTCGGGAAAGCTCTGTGATTGGTCCTTTTTCTCCCCTTACCGATATCAGCGCTCAAGCAGCAGAAGTTTTCCCTGTGCCAAACTTTTACCTTTGAACTTCCTGACCGGTAGTATAATTAACCATAACATAACGGTCACATTTTTATTACATACCTCGACATCTTGACTAAATCACTTTCCTTTCACATCTACATCCTGTTATGTTGATTGTTTACGTTGGTATTAATCTTCTTTCTTCTAAACGAACTAGTTCATCAACATTCTTCTTCTTCTTCTTCTTCTTCTTCTTCTTCTTCTTCTTCTTCCTGTTCGCAAGTGAAAATCGCATCTGCGTTAGAGTCATGCTCTATCGCAGCCATACGCGTCGCCGTCAGCGATTTCGCCTCTTATTGGTTAGTCATGTTTATCACAGTAACGCTGTCGCAGCATTTCACTATTGTAAACAGCCTTTTACGTGGTAACCTCTCTCTCAGGTGCAACTAGCGTAGGTATGAATATTTCCTAAGTTATCAAAACAATACTGATTGTCCTAATTTGAATCACTTGAGAGTGACAGCGATCCGCGGCAGTAATTCGGGGACCACACACGTTAGAAAAGCACAACCTAGAACTGTCGTATAATATAATAAATCACCAAAGCCACACAACGTAGAAATTTCACATGTTATAACAATCACTCGGTAGAAACACTTAATTTAGAACAAATATTTGTTAGAATCACAGATTACAGAAACGTCTTATGTAGGAAACACATATGTTAGAACACCTATAGAATCACAAATGTTAGAACAAACGTATTGCAGAAACACAACTTCGAACCGCTAATTTTAGAACCACGTAAGTTATAAACGTTATACAACATAAATTCACAGGCTAAAATCAGTCAGCAGAACCACACATGCTAGATCAAACGTACGACAGAAACACACAACTTAGAACCACACATTTTATAAACGTTATAGAGCAGAAACTTAACAGTATAGAACGATTATACCACAGAATCACAGATGTTAGAACATACATACAATAGAAACACGTGCTTTAGAACAAATATATGCTAGAAACACACATCTAAGAACGTCGTACTTTAGAAACACGATATAAAAAAACTGGCGTTTCTTAGAACATTCTGTCTTCTGTGTTTCTGTGGTATGTTTTTCTACTGCATGTGCTACTAACATAAAACAGCACCCCCAGCTCTTCTACTCTCTCTCTACCTCTCTCCCTCCCTCCCTCTCTCTCTCTCTCTCTCTCTCGATGTTTGCGGCAGAGTCTCTATGAAACTTACAAAAACGATTGTTCTCTCTCGACTCAGGCACGTGTAACTTCAACCCCCAAATCAGGCCCAACAGCTTCCTGTTGCTTAGGCCCCGCCCCACGAAGTAACGATCCTATGGCCACAGACAGCGTCATAGTTTATTTTCGGGGCCATGACTGGCGCAGTAGCTAGAGAACTCGCCTCCCGCCAAGACGACCCGGGCTCGATTCCCGGCGGCGTCGGTCCCCGGATTTTCGCATGTGAGAATCGTGCCGGACGATGTCACTGGTCGGCGAGTTTTCTCGGCGGTCTCCCATTTCTTCCACCTCTTTATTCCGATGCTGCTTCATACCCACACCATGTCACTCTACACCAGCGCTGAAGACCTAGGTGTTTTTAAGTGCTGAAAAAATCACTTCACTTTTTCATCGTTTATTTTAATTTATTTTAATAACAAATTACGATTGTTTAGGAAAATTCCATTCCATTTTACAAGTCTTGTAATTATTATCCTATTTATAATATTGCCTATGAACACATAATATCACTATTTACTAGGACTTTTGCCATGACTATTCTGAACTTTTGAGTTGTTCCTTTGTTTCGTGACCTCAAGCCTTCGGGAGGAGGGGCAGTACGCCTCCGTCTTGAAACAGGGGGTGGTGTGATTGTATCAGCTCACCACACGAGACCGCCACGACAATGGCCAATTCTAAGACCATTGTCTAGGGTATCCTGTGTCGCTACATGTCCCGTCGTCTGCCCTGGGTATGGGGACGACCCATTTCCTTCTCTCAGGACCCTTACACGTTGCCCACTGGCTGACTACATAGTTCTCTACCCTGCGTTTGGGGAGCTGAATTCAAAATCATGTTAACTCTGAAATGTATGAAATAGTATTAAAAAGTAATACCTTCTTCGTGTGCATTTATAGTTATCTTAAATATGTTACTACTTAATATACAATATTTTTACTCCGGTTAGTATCACATTTCAGATAAAAATGAATGCACTTAGTAAAGAAATTAATTTTTTTTGCTAATTCTTAAATTTTGTAGTTAGCATGGTTTGGAATTCAGGTCCCATTTTATTTACAAATATCCTTAAAACTAGTTGGCATTTTACATGCCCTAAAATTTATTATTCTTTCTTCATCTCTTATTCGTTACTATGTCTTTTAACGAAAAATCTTCAAGGTAGATTATTTTAAATTCAAATTTAAACATGTGTTAAACTTATACAAAAGATAAATTTGCTGGTTCAACAAAAACATTTTCCTTATGCAGTATATAGCATTTGAATCATGATCTGTTCCGGAAAGCTCAGTCAATCTTTGAAACCGTTCTTCAAGGCAAAGCGTGTCTCTAACTTGATTTACTTTCCAAACATCAGCCCCATCAAATTTAACGTAACGTTCATAAAACTGGTATTTTGCTGTCAACTCTATTCGAGACTTTTCTTTATTTGTCTCTCTCTGCATAATCGTTTTTGCTTAATGATTTCCCGTCTTTCCCTCTCTAAAAATTTGTTTGGCCTGAGTACTTTCTGCTCACCTCCACAATATTAAAATTGAATATATATATGTAAATATATATATATATATATATATATATATATATATATATATATATATATATATATATATATATATATATATATATATATATATGAAATGCAAGAGGTTGGAGGTAGGTGAAAGAGAAAATAATCGGAAACCCACCTAAAAATAAATCCTGAAAGCCGAAGTCGATCTCCGTGATCTAGTTTGTTAGCATCGTCGTTTACGATCAGAAACTTTGATACGTAGGTAAGATGTAGGTTACACACACACACACACACACAAATATATATATAAATTCACACACACACACACACGCATATATGGATATATGGTTTATGATATTTACACGAAAATGATCGAAACGATAACTGCACTCCCTCAATTAAATTATTTCCGAAAAAAATGCACTGTCCTATTTTACTTCAAATCATTGGCATGCAACTGTTCAGAGGATTTTACTTATTCTAAAACAGCAGGAACGTTTAAGTACGCTGCTTTCATTTTGTAAGCTGCAAGTTCATAATACATTTCACTTGTTTAGAAGATTAAAAAAATGCCTTCACACATTATTTAAAAACAACAAATCATGCAAAAACGGTATATATTTACGTGAAAGTAATACTTAAATAAGCATAATGATTATCGAATTTTGATAACGCACGAATCGTTAATTTACGAAACCTATTTACATTTGTCGAGTTGTGTTAAATACTACTGTCGGTAAATTATCATGTATACTTGTGTGGACAGTAGTACAATTTGTCTACCTAATTGTAATATTAATTACACCATCGATTCATCTCAGTTGCAGTTTTAATTTTAAAACAGCACTGCATCATTTTCGCAATTATGAAAAAGGAGGCTGGAATAAAATATGATATATATATATATTTTTTGTTGGGGTTCCCTTCAGGTCGTAGGCGAGCACTAAGACGGGATTTTTCGAAATTCGATCTCTAAGGGTGTGAAAAGGGGTGAAATGTGTTTCCGAAGAAACGTCGATAGAGCTAGAACCCGACGGCCTATCATCGTGATTTTTACTTTAATAGGACACTCGTAAAAATGCGTATTAGACAATTTAAGGATTTTTCGAGGTTTAACTTTTAAGGGGCTGAAAAGACGTTAAATGTGTTTCCAATCAACTATTGATATCTATCGAACCCTTCGGGATAGAGAGTTGATATTCACTTCAAAATATTGCTTACGTAAATACCCAAAAAGTAGTTTTAGGTTTTTTTGAAATTCGACCCCCAGACAGTAAAAAGGGGCAAAATGTGTTTTTAATGAATCGTCTTTA